>JAUMHB010065661.1:0-13955 GCA_032359685.1 Pittosporum tobira | reverse complement strand
ATGATTTATAGGTCAACTACTCCTAGAAAGACATAATTTACGGAGTACGCGTTAAGGTAAGGAGTATCATCCTTTTGACTTCCACTGAAAGGAATATCTTTTGACATCTATGTTATGCTATCACTTCCTCTTGAATAGATTCTTCTAACATGAAACACTTATTCAACTTTGAAATTGAATATCATATTTGACATTGAACATATGTTGGCAATTTGGATATATGTTGACAATTTGACTGCCGATATATTGTTACTACTCTTTGAGTAACAATAATTCCTAAACTCATTGATTCTATCTTGTTAATATTTGGCTGCTTTCGTTACAAAAGTTGAAAGTCACATTTTAATTATTTGTGTAATCTTCATATTCAGAATTGATTGTGGGTGTCTTAGCCTGAGTGGCAAGGGCGTATAGATATTATATTAATGACTTGTATGGCAGAATTGCTAAATTGTGATTGTCTTTGGGTAAATACGTGTGGAATTGGTGACGTTTACCTGTATAGTAAAGTCACATATGCTGGCATGTCCAGTAATGATATCATGAAGAAACTAGACATTCATAACTGCTTTATTTTCATTACCTTTTCATTCAGTTACATTTGACAGTATTTCATATGTTTATATTCTCATTTACACTCGGTCTGTTAACTTATAAGACTAAGGATAACTTTCTTGTTTCAGTTATCATTAGTTATTGTGTTTCTTACTGAGCTATTTGAGCTCACTCATTTGCTTTATATTCCTTTCAGGTGCAGATAACTGATAGCGGGGTTATTGGGGGGGAAGAACTAGAGGTTCAGATACTTAGATATTTCCGCTGCGTAATATTCGCTAGAAGAATAAGATGTGTAGAGAGAGCTGTATAATAAATATTTTTTATAGGTTATATCTTATTATAACCTTGTATACTTTTAAGTCCTGTGTATTGTAAGTTATGAAATTATTAATAAATTGACAACTCAAGTCAAAGTGTGAATACCCAAATTTGGAGGTATCACATATATATTGATAATTATAATTATTAATGATTTAAAAAATTAACTAAAAGTTAGAGGTTAAATTTCTTTCTAGACATATTATTGAAACAGGATAAGAATAATGAACTGTAGAAAGGGTAGAACTGAAAAATCAAAATGGGAAGGCACTGTGTTGCCTCAACTTCAACAAAAAGATAATGTTCACTTTAAGCTACCAAACGCCAACATAAAAATGTGGGACCCACCTTATTTAATGCTCTACGTTCTCTACCAACCAAGGAGGAGAGTAGAGTTGGCTGGACAAACTCTCCAAACCCTCCTAAACGTCAGCTACCAAACATGTACGTACATAGTCACACAATTTATAACTCATTTTTATAAATAGGTTATATTAAAATTATTTGTGTTAATTATTTTTTTAATTATAAATTGAATACAATAGTATTTTTAATTTATTTAAAAAAATTAGTTAATAAATATTTTTAACAGTTTATAGTTTATTTAAATTGACAAAAAAAAATCTAAATTGCTTTCAAATAAGCTATGTTAAAAAATGCCATTGTCATGGAAGAAAATTTCAAAATGGAATTTTTTTAAAAAAAAAAAAAAGAAAAATATTCCCCTAGGTTTACCGACATTTCACTTACCTTACCCAGAACAAATGCACTACAAATGGACCCCCTAAATTACTCTCTACCTCGGTATTGGTATTTACGACAAACATTCGACTTACAGTCTTACGTTGTTGTCGTTATTCAAATCGACATAAAATAATAATTTAATTAATTTACTCAGACATTAAAATAAACATGCGGCATCTGTACTTTCCAGTTGTACTTTGTATTCCATTGTCCATATTTATGCGGCTATATTTTGCATGAGACATAATAGGGTCAAATTTTAAATTTTAAATTTTAAATTTTAAAAATTAAAAAAAAAAATACTAACGAACTCTTTATTAGGTTCTAAAAGTATCAATCATGTTTCATATTTTTTGAGGAATCAATTTCCTTCACCAAAATTCTATAATTTTATGCAAAAAATTAACTCCCATCAGTTGGCTAATATTAACTAATTAATGTATGTGTCTCTTTTGGAAATCACGCTTGGTTTTGTCTTGCCATATCACAATTTCCAATATGTCACTGGATTTTGTTTCAAAAATGAACTTAAATTGTCAAATAAGCAGCTTTGTTTGATCAACCTTAGTCAACTAACACAAGTTAACTTCTTGTGTTACTTCGAAAAATTTTAGTGAATGTAATTTGTTGGGAGTAGATTATGTTGGGAGAACACCTCTCACACAATCCGTGAGTTCGACGCGGCTCGAACTGAGTTAGTCAGAACAAATGAAAGTCTCGGACACCAATAGAAAACCAAAAAAAAAAAGTAATTTGTTGTTTCAAAATTTAAAATTTAATTAGTGTTTGAAATTCCATAAAACCTTTTAGGGTTAAACATTCTCCGGACACATCAAAAAAATAATGGTTGAGAGATCTTATCATGTTACTCCATATTTATTTATAGTATTCTAAAAATCATTAGTTAAGTTCAAACAACAGAAAAGTATGCGACAATTTTTAGACACTTTGTTATTTGTATACTTTTAGAAAAGAAACTCTTATTATTCATTTGATTATTATTCATTTGATAGTAGCGTTCAGAAATTATGAACTCAAATGCAGCAAAAATTATATTTGATAGATTAAATTCAAGTTCGAAAAATTGAGTTTGAAGCTTAAATTTATCTTAATAAAAATTTGATGTTAAATTTAAGCTATAAATTACAATTTCGTGAATTTGAAATGTTCCTACCAAACAAACTCTTAGTTTAAAACTTTTAGATTTAAAAAATAAAATAAAATATCTTTATTTCAAAACCAAAAGAATATTACACGTCGGGTAAGTGTTAAGAATCCAAATCTTTTATCATATTTTCTAGTCTATTATGTGTTTCAATTTAATTCAATAAATAATTATATTTTTTATTTATTAATAATAAATAATTAATTTTTTAAACAAAAACTAATTTAGTACATATGATAAACTAGAGTATCGAACAAATAATTTGAACTCTAGGGCGAATACATAGTTTGACTTATGTGAGACGCTTCATGCATGTGTAACATCAAGTTAAACGGGTCCAAAGTTGAACCCGTGAATGATTTGAAACTTTTATAAGTATTATATTCATTTTAACAGCTTGGCGGGAACTGGTATGTAGTAACAGTAACTACACCGAACCGGCCGGTTCAACTTCTTGTTTTTCCAGAAACCTGACAGTGCTGACATTCGATAAAGATACCGAAAGGATAAGAAGGGGTTAAAAGGTGTGGAAAATCACTTCCTGTTTTGTCTTCATTTCATTTGTCTTTCTTCCATCAACTATTTACCACATTCTTTCATCAACTATAATTATTCACACCCTCAGCTACCTGCGTCCCACAAAAATCACAACTCGTTAACGATATTAAAAAATATATTTTATTAAAAATAAATTATTTAAATTATTTTTAATAATATTATAATTAATTAATAATTAAAATGATGGAATATAGTATTGATATTATAATTTTAAATAATAAAATAATAATTAAAATGATAAATCATAATATTTGAATAATGAATAAAATGATGGGTCAAAATGATGAAGTAGTAAATAAAGTAATAGACCATATTTAATAAAATAAAATTAATTTAAATAATTTTTATTATTAAATTTAAAAAAAAAAATTATAATTTTAATAAAACATGCACACAAAAAATATTATAATTTTAAAGGAAACGAGGGAGTATTCGACAGTATGCCAGAGAACTTCCCACATTTGATCTCCTCCTCATTCCTTCCAAGTTCCTACCTGTCCCAAGAAAAATGTCATCTTTACAGGACTTGCTCTCTGAGGAAGGCTTCAATGGTGCCAAGTTCTTGAAACCCCAGAAAAGAGTCAAGTTCAGAGAAAAAACTGCACCAGATGAATCCATTGCTCTCCCAATTTTCATCTGCCATGACCTCAAAAACATCGATTTTTCCAAGAACAGGGCCTTTTCAAGAAAAGGGTCTTCCATATTTTCATCGAAAAGAGGAGAATCCGAATCGGGTAAATCCGGTAAATCTGTTACAAGGTCGACGTCTGAGGGAATAAGAAGGAGATCAGAGGAGCCTGCACTTGATGAAGTTGCCGTTAGAGCAGTTATATCCATACTGAGTGGCTATGTTGGACAATACGTAAAGGACAAGGAATTTCGTGAAACCATTAGAGAGAAATGCTATAAGTGTTTCGTTAGAAGAAAGAAAGATTCAGATAATGGAATCTTCGCAAATATTGAATTGGGTATCGAGAGTATCGAAAAACTGGTGGGATTTCCGGGAACAAAGAAAGAAATGAGGATGAAGCTGCTTAGAAATTCGATTAGTCTGTTGACAATCGTTGCATCGTTGAATTCGAAAAACTCGAGAAATGGTTCAACTTCTGGAACACCTAATTCTCATTTATCTGCTTGTGCTCAGCTTTACTTGTCAATTGTGTACAAGTTGGAGAAGAATGATAGGATTTCAGCGAGGCATTTGCTACAAGTTTTTGTGGATTCACCATTTCTTGGTCGGACCCACTTGCTCCCTGAGCTTTGGGAGCATTTATTTCTGCCACATCTGCTGCATATTAAGGTGTGGTATGGTGAAGAATCTGACTTGGTTTTGAATTCGGATTATAGGGATAAAGAGAAGAAGATTAAGGATTTGAGTAAGGCTTATAATAACCAAATGGATATGGGTACAGTTCAGTTTGCTCTTTATTATAAGGGTTGGCTGAAAACTGGGGCTCAAGCTCCTTCAATTCCTTCTGTGCCTTTGCCTTCAAAACCGAGTTATGGCCATTCAAGGCGGAGATCTTCAGATTCTTTTACTTCATATTCATCTGTCAATAAATCTCTGTAAGTCCAAAAATTAATCAGATACTTAAACTAATTATCTGTTATTTACTCTTATTTGTACAAATTTCCTAATGACATTCCTAAATTATGAAAGATATAAAGCTGTTTTTGGCCCCACACTTGAGAGGAAGGCTACTGACCTTGATGAAAGAAAAGGAGATTCGATGAATTCTTGGGATTTGGATGAAAGGGAAAAAATTTGTTTGGATAATGAAAATGGCAAGTTATGCAGTTATGTGGAAGTGGGTTATTCTAAACTTTTCCTAAAAATGACAATCAATCATTTAAAATCACTTGAGTTCGTAAGTCTTGACTTCAATCTATTTCTTTCCTTTGGCAGAATAGAAGTGCTTCTCATAAAAAATTATCGAGCCAAAGCTCCAGAAAACCAAAAGGTCATGAATTAGACTATCTGAAGTTTCTAACATGTGGGGGTGAACCAACAGAATACTTGGGGCATAGCAATCATATGGCAAGCAATATCGGCTCAGGGAAGAAAACCGTGACTGCCAAAATCAATCTTTCAAGTGAGCTAAGTAGAGCTGTTACCACTATTTGCTCCTCAAATAGCTTAATTGACTGTGAAATGGCAATACATGTAATTACAAAAGCTTGGCTTGATTCCCATGGAGACTCATCTATTGAAATCGCGTTATCAAAGCCACCGGTAATTGAGGGAATGCTGGAGGTTTTGTTTGGTTCAAATAATGATGAGATTCTAGAACTAGTAATCTCCATTTTAGCAGAATTTGTGAGAAGAAACGAGACGAATGGACAGGTTATTATAAATTCAGATCCACAGCTCGATATTTTCATGAAACTACTACGAAGTAGTAGTCTGTTTCTAAAAGCAGCAGCTCTGCTATACCTAGTGAAACCAAAGGCAAAACAGCTGATATCAATCGACTGGATCCCGTTAATTCTTCGGGTGTTGGAGTTTGGGGATCAGTTGCAGACGTTATTCACGGTGCGGTGCAGTCCTCAAGAGGCAGCATATTATTTTCTAGACCAACTTCTTACTGGTTTTGATGAAGACAAAAATTCGGAGATTGCTAGACAGGTTATAACACTCGGGGGGTTAAGCTTGTTAGTGAAAAGGATCGAAATTGGAGATAAATGTGAGAAGAGTAAAGCGGCTGCTATCTTATGCTGTTGTATTCAAGCTGATGGAAGATGTAGACACTACTTGGGCAATAATTTGCACAAGGAGTCTGTTCTTTCACTCCTTGTCTTGGAGAAGAACACAGATTGTTATAAGTCTGGCTTTTCTTTGCTAACCGAATTACTCTGCCTTCACAGGTAATTTGTGTGTGTGCGCATGTGTGTGTGGTATCAAACAAACAGGACTAGAGAGTTATCACTTATAACATAGCTCTCGTACTGTTGCACTACTCTATATTCATACATTTTGGGTAACTTGGTTTCTAAATCTCGTGGAATTTAACCAGACGAACCGAGAGAACAAGCTTCTTGAACGGACTAATTACCAGATGGGGTAGCTTGAATGCTATGCAAATCTTGTTGGTCTATCTCCAAAGGGCTCAGCCAGAGGAATCCCCGATGATTGCAACCATGTTGTTACAGCTTGACCTTATGGTAAAGTCTATTCCCATTTCTTCACTTCTTTTTTCCTTTTTTGTTAAAATTTTACAATTAATATGCATTTGGCAGCTGATATTCCTACATTGATAGCTACACACCCCAATATGTTAAAATAACCAAACTACCCTTAATAAAGTAACCAGCTAGTTGTGAATATGTTTCCTGGTTTAGTCGCTATGTCATATTTAGGCATGGTGAGAGATATCCTTATTTAGTAGCAGTTTTATTGCAGGGAGATCCTTTGAAGTGCAGTGTATATAGAGATGAGGCAGTAGAAGCAATAACCGCAGCTTTGGATTGTAATATATGTTACGAAAAGGTACAAGAACAATCGGCCAGAGCTCTCTTGATACTCGCAGGTCGTTTTTCTTACACCGGACATCCAGCATCAGAGAAATGGCTCTTGAAAGAAGCCGGATTTTATGAGAACTCAAGGGACTCATTCAGTGGGAAGGACTTTGTCGTAGATGAATTCATACACAATGTAAGTTTTGAGGATGTTGTGTAAGTTTGTATTAGCATCGATAAAAATGGAACACAAACAAAGTTTTTGGCAAATGTCTCATTTGCGGAATGGAGTACTAATCCAAATCTTTGCTAAGTGGGGCATAATAAACAAGCCGAGCCGAGCTTTTTCAAGCTCGAGCTCGACTCATTTAACTGGACAAGACTCATTTAACTGGGCAAATGAACTTAAATAAATTTTTAACAGGCCAAGCTCATCGAAATCAAGTTCAACTTGTTAGGTTAAATGAGCATTTAATCAAGTTCAGCTTTAGGTTGTTAACCTAACAAGCTTTTTATCGATCTCGAGTCAAACTCGAGCTTGTTTGCTATACTCGTTTAACAGCCCCAACATAATTGTCTTTAAGGAAGATCATAACCATATCTTCTTATTTCAATTTGTATGAAAATTTCAGAACGAAGAGGATCTCGAGACAGAAAATTGGCAAAGAAAAGTGGCAGTTGCATTGCTTACCAGTCGCAACAGAAAATTCCTGGCTGCTCTTTCGGATTCCATAGCTAATGCCATTCCATGTCTTGCACGAGCTAGCCTTGTCACGATTGCATGGATGAGCAGCTTTCTTCATTCAATTGCAGATGAAAATCTAGTTTCAACAGCTTGTTCAATCCTAGCACCACAACTTATAGAATCACTGAACAGAGACAAAGCTCTCGAGGAACGAGTCCTCGCTTCATTTTCACTATTCAACCTTGCAAGGAGTTCAGGTATGATAAGATCATAGTTTAAAAATCTTTAAGATATGTTGCATCAAAAAAAACATCAAATCTTTGAAAAATATTTTAGAAAAATCGAAAAAATAGTCCAATACGACTACACAGCAATGATCTAGTAGGAGCAATTAGACCTGACAAAAGTTGGCTCAAACCCAGGATTCCCCCCCCCCCCCCAGGCTTTTGGCTTACGTATTGGACCAAAAAAAAATGACTTTTTTTGCCCACCCACTTGCCCCTTTTTAGTTACCACATATATATTGTTTATAATTAATTTTAAAAATTTTAGCCATAGTTCTCACTATGACAACTCTGGCAGTATACGGAAAGGAAAAGCTCCTTATAATCTGGAAGTACCCACTTACAGCTTCTTGGAAGAGAATAAGTTGTTGATCTCTATAGTACACGGCATTTTGTTGCGACTGCTAAATATAGTAATAGTTAATCTTTATTCCGAAACATGGAAAGTAATACAGTAGTAGTCCCTTGTTAAAAGTCCTATATGGTAATATACAGGAGTATGTTCCTTTCTCTGTTCCTCTTCATATGGGGATTGGGTGTTGTAGACTTGTAGCTGCAGCTAGCTCGGCCATACTTGTTAGTTTATGATATTTTTAAATTTTCATACTTGTTTTTTTCCTTAATAAATTTGTATTAAAAATTTTAAATAAAAAAAAAAAAAGGCAACGGTCCGCCCAACCCGTCCTAGGTTGGGCTAGAGCTTGCATTTATAGACTTAAAAAAATATCGAACCTTCGTAGCCTAACCCATTTGAACCTGACCTTCCCATTTGCTAGTCTAGAGGCAAGCCACACATTGTTTACTCTGAGAGTACGTGTTGCGCATGATAAATAATATATTGCATGCACCATGCAATCTATTCAGTGTACACCATACTACGAGTAATAATGGCTAGTTCCACTGAAAATGAGAAGGAAAAGAAAAATAGGAGCCATCAAATTTAACTTATTCATCTAAAACGGATGATTTTTGAGAAAATGTGTCAATTTTGGTAAAAAATGAAGCCAAGGCTAGTTGTTCTTATGTTACTCTCACCTTCTTTTTGTGTTAATCTCAACATTTGAGTATGAGTTTAGCGGGAGCCCTTTGCACTCTGTATTGGGTACGACAATTTTTTTTTTTTACTGATACAAGTTACGTTTTTTCACAGATAATTCGTTTAGAATTTCATTATCGGATAAAAACCAAATACCTAACCTTCAGGATCTTTCCCAAGTGACGTGGACAGCGAATGAACTTATTTTAATTGGCACAAGAAGTTCAAGGAATCGATATCCTGTGGTCAATAGAGCAGCTTCTACAATTGGGAGAAACGATTTTTCATTTGAGAACGATTTTTAGATTGCAGTAAAGTTTTAACTTTTGTTCTGTAATATTGTTCTTTTCATCTTGTAAAGTTGGGAGTAAGCTACATAAATTATAAATAATAAAAAAAAAAAAAAATTAAAGGTCAATTTTCTACTTAATTCTTATTTATATTTGATTTATTCTGTCAAAAATTAATTTTACAGTGTAATGAACTTTTAGGAAATCAAATTGATTAAATTAAATAGGATCCTTCCTTCAAGGCTTCAATTCTTTTTAGTGCACATCTATGGGGACCCAATAACGTAGTCTTAAAGTACAGAAAGAAAGTAAAAAGAAGAGTACATGTTCAGTTCCACTAGGAATGAGAATGATATCATTTATATTTGAGGACTGGTTTTTGCATTTGAAAGTGTTTTTGGAGTGTCAATTGCAACGTACCATTTCTGGTGTGTTGCATTTTGACCAAATAAGTCAGTCTGTGAGTTCAACAACTTGAGTCCAAAATAAGTTACACATAAACAGACCAAATATGTTACGTCTTGTGAATTCAATAAGTTGAGTTCGAAATAAGTTATACATAAACGAACAAGATTTTCAAGTACATTTGGAGTTCTCAAGCCCCAAACGCTACAATGCAAACATGCACCAAGAGGAAAAACACAAAAATAAAAAAAAGGGGTTAGCGGCTAAAACACGCTGATAAGAATAGTCATCCAACAAATAGGGCGAACAGGAAGCATCTATAAAGAAATTTAAAGTGCAAAAGCAAAAAGGTATCAGGTATTGAGCAAAACCTACAATACTATAAAGTCTATTTATCAAATCTATAGTCTTGTACAAGCCGGGGACTTGACCTACTAGGTCTAATGATGATATATCTAAATGGTCTTCTTTTCCAGGTTCTCCTCAAGGCTTGTGATCTGTTCGAACGGATCAAGGACCCCAAAGGGCCGAACCACAAGATTAAGCAAGTAAAATACACCCGAATACGGAATTCACCAAATTTTCCCTTCGACCCAAAAGAGAAGGAAAACAATTCCGATCACAATGGCAACAGGGGCCCACTCCCGAATCAAAGCCTGTAATCATAAATAAACATGATGAGACGAACAGTTCTAAATTAAAGCCAAAGCGTAAAAGAAAAAATATATATAGTCCTGTCGTCCCAGAAAGAATGAGACAAGAGCGTATTAAGATATGTAAATTACAGAGGTAGCAACTAGTTTTGTTTTACACATCTCACTACTTCACGTGATGCTTGATAGGTTAAAATACTACTGCTAGTTGATCCTTTATGAATAAAGATGTACATTTTTTATACATGTAGGAACTGTAGGTCCACCAAAAGAGAAAATAAGTGTACAAACGTACATGCCCTGTATAGTCTACATGGTTCCCACTTCCCACCTTTTTACTTCTTTTTTCCCTTCTTTTTCTTTTTCTTTTTCTTTTTCCTTTTTCTTCTCAATGTTTTAAATTGAACAGAAAGATATGTAATCCATGTGTGTGTGTGTAGAGAGAGAGAGAGAGAGAGAGAGAGAGAGAGGGTGAGTGGTCTACGCAAAAGATAATAGAAAACAACTCCGCAAGTGTGCATGACCTGTATAGTCTGCATAGCAGCACAGAGAGAGAGAGAGAGAGAGAGAGAGAGAGAGTATATTAATCTATATAAACCTGGAAAGGCATAAATCATCTAAATAAAGGTAGTTTATCAAACCTCCAACGGCATAATTCCTCAAATTTTCCTAACCATTGATCCCTGTATGGCGAACCCCGAACCTTTGCTTCTTAGATTATACTGGTTTCTCCATCATGATCACCCACTGTTCATCACTTCATCCTAACACCATCTCTAGTGTTACCATTAATACTGCAATTACTTCTTCTTCACTGATTTCATAATCCTTTAGTTATTGATAGTGACAACATGTAGCCACCACTGTGTTTTCACCAGAACCTCCTCTAACGACAGTGCATCATCATGAACACCTTCGATCTGTATTTTTCCATGTTTGCCCTCAATGGTATTCATATATTTGTGTTGCTTATACTAATAAATACTGTAATGTGTGTTTAATCATTTGAAATTCCCACTCCAATAAATTACTTTTAGATTAACAGGCAAAGAAAGAAACAAGGGCGTCGCAGCTATCAGCACTGCGGTTAAACTTTAAAAGTAAAACAACATACAATTACCAATATTTCTTCTAAAAACTTAAAAGGTAAACTAAAGTTTAACACCTGAAGCCACAGAAAACAAAAGTGTACCCAAAGAAGGACACATTATCTGAATTAGCATTGAAGGGCAGAAAGTACATCTGCAGATAAATATGAGGTAAAAAACCAATAAAGAATACTTTCATTTAAAGCAAGGCTAACCTGTCTATTTAGATCTTTTGCCTTGTCAACATAGATACGAGATTCAGAAGTCAAACGGCTTGACAATTGACTGACCTCTGCAAAATTGTAAACCACAAGCGATATTAACGTCATGTTGTGATATTAATTATCCAAACAATTACCTTAAACGTTGCATTAGAGACAGCAAGTCTGTATACAAGCAGTTAATAGGAAAGGTCATCATAAGAAAAGTAAAGTGAACGTGAACAGAAGCATCCTTAAAGAAGCCCAAACACGCAAGGATGGTCTAAGTGGAAGAACCATGCACAACCTTAATCTACAACATGCTGCTGAGTCTCATATGACATTTTGAAATCTCAGTGACATTGTAAGGTGGCTAGTATCCGTAAATTGAAGTTTAAGCTTTCTTCACTTTACACTATTGCATAGAATTAACCGTTCAATACCTCACACTCTCACACCATCTGTACTAAGATTTAGATTTTCTTACTTCCTATTATTCCAACTGAATATGATTTGGAGTGATAAGTGTATCTTAGGTCGCCAAACCAAACTCTATTAAGGACAATTTTACTTATTTATTGATTTTTTTATTACTATTATACACAGGTCCATGTCCGTGCTCCTTAACAGTATGCATGCCCATCAAATTATCTCTTACATTTAATTTGCTTCTAAAAGGAAGAATAAATGACTAACACGTTAAGTGGGGGAAATTAATTGAAATTAAATCAATTGGAAGGAGTAATATTAAAGATGTAAAAGAACTTACGATCCAATTTTTCTCCAACTCCAAGAAATTCCTGGACGTTCCTTGTCATTATCTGTTGGACTTCGTAGAGTTCATCATTCAATTTTTCAACATTCCTTTGGGTGCGGGTGTCCAAATACAATTTCTTGGTCTTCTGTATGAGTGTATCTGCCAGACAAAGTAGGAGGGTAATAGTTTTAAAAAATGCACAAAAACCAAAAAGATATTTGTGGGGTGTTTATTTCTTAGAGAACTGCTTCAATTGAGTCTGAACAGTAAATAAGGCTGATTCTCGAAGGGGCAGAATTACAAGCTTACCAAATTTGATGAACACATAGGGCCTAGCTGCAGTTTCAATCTGACTTCCATTGACTCTCTCAAACTCAATCATGAGCTCTTCCAAGTATTGGAAAGCTAATTTCTTTGGATATGATCGATTACACAATGTTAAATAACAAACACGGCCTTCGATTATGTAGCTGAAAACTTTTGTTAAGGTAAAACAACAATTCAACTTCCAAGGAACGTGTACATTTTACTTCATAATTATTGACGACAATGGATTGACAACACCATATAACACAAGTAGGAATCACATGTTGAAATTGCATATAATCGCAACCAAACAAGTGTAACATGCAATAACTAAAATCATAACAAAAGAGAAAAAAAATGATGTATTGACAACACCATTTAACAAAAGTAAGAATCACGTGTTGAAATGCATATAATCGCAACCAAAGTGTAACATGCAATAACTAAAATCATATCAAAAGACAAAAAATGACTAAACTAGAAGAAGGGCATATCAGAATATGATAAAGAAACCAGCACGCATATATAACATAGTTCAACATATGGATAGTAGCATATTATTCTTCCTTTTCTTTTTCTCTTTCTTTTTTTTTTTTTTTTTTATGTGCTAAATTGGATGGTAGCATATCATTAAGTATTATGCATGTGAATGGAGACTTCGTCAAGAAAACGACAGGATACTGAAAAACAGAAGGACCAGTTTCTAGTGACATTCTTGAAGCCTCGTTGTGGCCTTTTGATAGATTCTTGAATATAGTTTTGGCCTGGTGCTTGTAGAATTCATCTTGGGGGTCGCGACCATTATCTAGTCCTTCTGCTAATGGAAGGCCATCAGTTACACGAGCTATCATTGTCAATTTCACCATCTTCAAACTCCACTCAAAATTTTAAAGCTAAAATTTTTCACCCTTGATCAGATAAGAAATTGTATTAGTGTACATACATAAAAATTATCTACTCACTTATCAAAAAAAGAAAAATAGTTACTAATTTATGTAAAACTTAGTATAATATGAAACCAGAAATGAAACCACATGCATCTTCCACATGTGGTATATGAACTTGTCAAGATAAAGCTTCAGGGAAAATTTGAATGAGTAGGGACAGAATCTATATTATATCTCCTGGCAGGAAGTTGCGTGGCAACCAAGTGCAGCATCCATGGCACCCAATCTATATATTTACAAAAGCATCATTACAAGCAAAGAGATGCATAATGCTCAGGTGCGTGTGAATTTATTAAGCAACCAACAAGCAGGTGTGTGAAAACATTGAGAACCAACAAGGGACAAACTAGAGAGTAGTAACTATTTTAAAATTATTCCATTTACAATTTTTATGAGACCCCAATATAACTACGTAGATACTATTGAAAATTTTCAAAATCCTCAATAATATAAATCTGATAAATATATGTTTATATATTTATTGTATAATTTATGATGAAAAGAT
>JAUMHB010065639.1:0-13958 GCA_032359685.1 Pittosporum tobira | reverse complement strand
TGACTGAGAAATCTCATGCTTCAAAATCCCAAACACCTTCCAGTTCCAACTTTTTAATTTCTTCCTTAGAGCATTTAGTTTTTTGTAGATTTAATAAGAGGATGACCTTGGACCTGTCATTGCCATTGTCCATAAATAAAATAAAATTATCATGCTCTATATACATTTGAAAAAATTTAAACCCTCTAGGATTAGTAATTGGGGAATCTAGATGTATAAAAGAGGACAGTGGTCTGAATTCCTTGGTAGATGAACAATTTTGATGGTTGACAATTGATCAAGGAAGACTGCATTATAAAGAACCCTATCTAGTCAAGCCTAAGTCCTAGGAGCAACATTCAAATTATTCCACCAAGTGAAGATGTTACCTTCAAAAGTGGCATCAATCAAACCTGCATTAAGAATAAAGACACTAAACTTATCAACATATACCGCATTGATACCGGCTCAACCCACCTTCTCATTTTATGTACTAACCACGTTGAAATCATTTCCCACAATCCAAGGCCTATTCTGAGGATTAGTGAGAAGAATGTAACTCCACAACTCTCTTCTACTGACTATTGTACGCTGAGCATAAACAATGACATAATACATAGATCATTAATAGTAATTAAGGTATTCAATTGAAACTATGATAGCTTGATCCATTGCTGAAACTAGATTGAAATTCTAATAATTATTCCACAAAAGCCTTATATGGGTGGCATTTTAGCATATTATTGAAATTAAGCCTTTTAGTTACTTCAGAGATAAAATTAGGGTCTCATTTTGGTTCAAGAATGGCCACAAAACCAACTTTATGCACATGAATCCGATGCTTCAAATGAGATAATTTGTGAGGATCAAAAATTCCTCTAAAATTTCAAATTATTAATCATGATTAGATGTGGAAGAATCACATTTAGATCGCACTGCTGCAGACCTAGTAATACATTATGTTTTTCTGATTTTGGAAGAAGGATCTTTTCAAATCTTTCATGTGACATAATTAGAGGGTTTTTAGTATCCTAAAAATTAACCCCACTATAGGAGGGTTTGCTAGCCGATAAAGGCAACTTGAGCAGCACATGAGCTTCATAAGATACCACCATAACATCATCTTTGCTTTGAAAGTTGGGTGCTTTTGAAGCCAGCTTAATAAATTTTGCATGAAAGCCTTTTTCCGGTGCCAAAAATATAAAGTGGGGTTGTTGCAAGTTAAGAGACAGAAAAACAGTGGTGGAAGCTGATATAGGTGACTGAGGATCTTGTGGAATTAATTGTAGCAAAATCTGCAGGTCCTTTTCATTTGCTAAATCAAGAACGAGATTCTAGCTTATTTAGAAATGGTGCCTCTGAATTTGGGCTATCAAATATCAATGGATGTCCTGGAACTTAGGCGTTAGTGTTGGTATTTACCAAAAATTGATCCTCAATGATCTTGTTTCCCTTGGTTTTCCACACTTTAGGATGCATCGGCTGTAAATCATGTCTCCCACTAGTTGGAATATAATTAATATTTCTAGGAATAATCTCCAAAAAAAAATTCTATATGTTGTTCCTTGTCAAGTTCTTCTTTGGCTTGTATAGGTTGTAGAACCGCCTTTTTAGACAGCTTTGACAAAATAAACTTATATTATAGCAATCATTAATAGTATGTCCTTGTAGAGAACAATGACTGCAATACGTAGTGTTGGATTCATACATAGTCTTCTGCCATGATCCCGTTTGGTGACCATCCACAAGTCTTATATCCATCCAAATTGTCTGTGGCAAAAATAACATTGTAGGTTCATTAGCCCTCAAAAATCTCCCAATCCAATTCAGAAGATTCTTTAGAAATGAGGGAAATAAAAACATCAACGCGGGATCTGAAAACCTTACCCAAACCGCAACATGTGACACTTCAACTCGCGGATTAAAAGCTAATGTCCATCAAAATCTACAAGACAATAAACTATCCATTAGTTGATTTTCTTTCGTCTATGATTTGACCATATCTTCATGACCACTAAAATGCAAAAGAACCTGCCGAGTGTCGAGGATCTAAAGCTCTAATTGTACAAGTTTAGACAAATCACATCGATGTATGATCTCTTTACTCTGTTGAATTTTTGGAGCCCACCGATAATTTCAAAACCATCTTATGTCTGAATACATATTTGTATTCAGCCTTAGCCTGTTCAACACCAATAAATGTTATAGTAGGTTCTCCAACATGTAATAAAGGTTGGCGGGGCGCAATTGCGATGTCTGGTAACATGCAAAATTATTGTTGACTACGTTCTGATGATCCTTTAGCGATCTTAGCAAAAAGACTTCTAACAGAACTCGTTGCATTCTCTATGAAAACGTCAAAGACTTATGGGTTTTAGGGTTTTGGAGCTTGAAAGGTTAAATACTAGTAATGTTTTTCAATGGTATTAGCGTTACAAACCTTGTATCCCCACATTTATGTAATGTGTATGTATGTGATAGAGGAAAACATTTGTTTCTTCAATGCCTTTAGGCATTACAAGGTCATTTGTTTGGAGTTTTTGAGGAAAGTTGGGTTTGTCGAGGAAGAATGGAAAATTCTCTTTCTATCAATTTTTTTGGATTTGACAAGAAAAAATATATAATAAAGTGGTGTAGCAAAATTGGAAGATTATCTTTTTATCAACTTTTTCGTATTTGGCAAGAAAAAAGGTATGGTAAATTTTGATATTCTCTAAATATTTGAATGAAAGAGAGTGCGAAAATTTTCAAAGTCATTCAATATCCCTTCATCTTTAATGCCTTTAACATAATATCTTGCTCTGATTTACAAGGAGGCTAGAGGGCTTCTATTTTCTAGAAATTTTGCATTTTTTTTTTTTTATTTCTTAGTCTAGGGAGATCTCTTTCTAAAATGTGTTGAATTGTGATGTGACATTATATTATTTTATATTATCATATTTACAAATGTTATGGTACCTTTTTGTAAAACTGAAAAAAACAACTGATACTAGTTTTGTACAGCAAAAGTAGTATCGGTTTATGTACCAAAAACAAAGGAGTATTGGTTCTTAACCTCCTATGAAAAATTCAACCTTAAGTCATTTGAAGAATCCATGCTCATGACTAATAATTTCGTCCCCATTCAAACTAAGCTTCAAATATACATTCATGATAATGGAATTCTGTTTTTCAAAAAAACAATAATTATGAAAAATTTAAAAATTACTAAAAAAAAACTGCCACAGGGTGGGAGAGAAAAAAATAGACTCCTAGTCCTAGGCTTTTTCATTATCTAAAGCAATGGATTAAAAGTTGCTTTTGACTTGGAAAAAAACAAGGGAGAAGGAAAAACCTTTAATCCTTCTAAAACCAATAGCATCAATAACTATAATAAAAGGAGGGAAATAATATTTCCACGAGGGACTTTGATGTTTACACAAGGCTTAATCACCTGCCAATTGCAACTATGATCACTGTGAAATAACTGTACAAACTAGCCATACCTGATTTAAGATCTGGCCTAAAATTGATCTCAATAAGATTCTTTCCCCTTTCGATATCAAACAACTTGTGCCGGAGGATTTTCAATCAACGGACTCGGTTCTTCAGCAGTCGAGGCTCTGCCTTCTGCCATCACAAAGATAAAATACCAATTATATATTAGCACTAAAACATTCTAACAACATTCAGTTTATAACGGCATCTTAGTAATGAAAGCTTCTAATTATCTTCTGCTAAATAATAAGCCAATCGACCACCACTTTTTTTCTTTACAAAGAAAATTTACACGAAACACCTGTTTATGCTGGTTCAATATTAAATGAGCCAAATTATTATGAGGCCGTTGCTCTGTGCTTAGTTACCAACTGTATTTAATTATTTCATCCATAAACTAAACCAATTCAGGTGAAAAGTATCTGCTGCATGACAAATAATAATCTTAGAATAGATGCATAGAATGTAGTTGGCAAAGGAGTATTAATAAAATTTACTCCAGCAAACTACGGGACAGTGTTTAGTTCGTAAATTTGAAAACAACTGATATCTAATGCGAATAAAGAGTGATGCTATCACGTGGATGCCAAGTTTTTCAACCATTGCAATTTCCTTATTTTATTGATTTTAACTTTTATACATGGGAGTCATTTATACCATCATAGAAGGTCCAGGAAAACTGTGATATTGTCAGATTATATCTATATAATTCATTTTGATAACCTACACTATACCTATATAATTACGTCTCAAAAACATATTATAACCATATAATTAATTAGGTAAAGAAAAAAAAATTCCATTTTTTAAATAAAAGGAGAGCTTGTACATAAATTAATAGCAGTCTTGGATATTAAAATTCTCTCTTTCCAGATGCCTAGTGATTAGATGCCTCCATAAATAACCATTTACATGATGAACATTATAGGTGCATATAGTCTGACAGAGGTCACTTTTCACAACATTCTAATTAGCCGTTTATATCCAAATTTCTATCAGGACTCAAAATTCACACACACCCATTTACTATATTGTAACATGTGGTGGTGGGATGTTGGAGCCACATACCAAAATACCAGAGGCAGCCCACCAGTGGATAGTTTGGGACTATTATGCAATGCAAGGAATAATATGAAAAACTCAAACTAGAAGTGATTAAGCCTTTTTTTTTTGGTTTTTTTCTCTATATACCTTGCTCAGGAGGCGAAGTGACACAGGTAGCTGCAGGAGCCATTTCATAACTGGTCTCATTATTTGCAAAATTCACATTGGGTGCCAGTGATGATTTAATTTCACCTGGAACCTGCTGAAGCAGCACAAAGTAACAATTAAGATCTTAAAGTCCTAAGCTTCAAATCTAATGTGGAGTACTAATTAAATAAATTAACAGTGTTCTTAAAATCCTTCTAGGCCCTAGGAGGTCCTCTTCCACCTCAATTTGGCTGGCCGCCTAGAAAGAGTTAGTTCTCTACCACATCAATTTAACAAGGCTTTGAAGATTTACAATGCTTTTTGAATAAATTAGTTGTACTTTATAAGCTTTTTTTTTTGGGTAATTTTATTGTAATGTAAAACTTAGAATTTTTACACCTATATGTTTAGTTATCTTAGAACATTGCAAATTATATCAAAAGGTCAAATGATAAGCTATCCAAACTTGTATAATATTTCACTGAATCATACTGTTTCAAAATACATTACAGATCAGTCGTTGCCCCTAGTTTTTGTAAGATGATTAGTTTCAGACTTGATTAATGCCTTAAGTGTGTGGGAAGGTTACAAAGAATAAACTTCATAACAATTGCACAAGGATCCCGCAGATAGTAGGGTCACAGGAGGACCAATAGAAATACATATGACAGTTGCTAGAGGTCAAACATGCATTTTAAACTTTTAGTCATGTGTTTTTGGTATATCACCAACAACACGTGTCCAGAAAAGCAGATCAATAATATATATGAGAAAGTAATTAAATGATTCCTTGCATGCCAAGAAATAGTCTGAAAACTGTTGCACATAAAGAAATAAAGAAATTTAAGAATTCTACCATTCAAAAATGGAACTAAACTATGACCTCATGTGGCTGAGATGATTCAGACATCACTACATTTTGAGAAGCTGCGGTAGCTTGCATTCGGGGATCAGGTGAAACAGACTTCTGACGATTACCACCGGCTTGCCTATCATCCAATACACCCTGCTTGAGTGATCTTGCAGTTTCTGATTCAGAATTGCGATCGTCAGTTGGCTTAGCACCACCAATTTCCACAGTGCCTGTTTTCCTGATAGTTCAGAACAATTCTCAAATCAGACTCTGCGAAAAATATTCGGGATTATGTAATCGTATTTTTTGGTACTAATCTGTTAACCTCCACTCTGGAAACAGGGGTTTCTGTTCCACAAAAAGAAATTCATTTTCATTGATAGTACTCCTTTTGTTCCAAAATTATGGACACCTTTAGAAAATGATGATTTTTTAAAAATAGATGTTCCACTACAATTTCTACATAAAAGGAAAGTATTTCTAAAACAATTTTTTTGATGGTGCAAAATTTCATACATATTTACAATGAAATCATAAATAAGAGTGTTTTATGATACTAAAATAGAAACCTATCTCTAATTTTGGAACGTACAGAAATGGAATAACCATCTCTAGTTTTGGAACTGAGGTAGTAATATAAATTGAGTCTCAAATTAACTATCATGCCAGCACAACTATACTAACCACTCATTTCGTTTAGGGGTAAACATGTAAGGATATATATTCTTTATATTTGATAATTTACAAATGGGTCTCTTTTTGTGGATCTGAGGGCCTATCAAATAAAGGATTAGGAAAAGAATTTATCCTCACCGGACAGAATCGCTGCTGGTAGTCTTTCTAAAGCTTGGGTTGCTGGAAAATAGAACACCACGAAGAAGCTTCCCATCAATTAGAGTTTCAACAGTATAGCCATCTGCAAAGCTTTTGGTAACCTTGGCCTGAAATGATCTCTTGCCTGGAGGAGTCTGGTATTCATGCAAATAAATGTGCTGTCTGCCTGCAATGTAATCACTGGTCATTAGATTCAAAACTAATATACTTAAGAAGTCCAAATTGAGGATTATCGTTACATTTTTTCTTCTTTATTTGCGAAAAACTGAGGAATACATGTCATGAGGAAGATAACACTGATCCCTAACAAAATATCAGTACCACCCATACAAAGTCCTTTGTTTTTTTTTTTTTGGTTAAAGTAAAAACAAAAGTATAGTCATAAGATAATGCACGTACAATCAGAGCTCATCATGTTAATTTGTCACACCAATTCACAGTTGGGAACTGGGAATATAAACTAATAACATAATTCCACACCAGCATGACATTTCATATTTTTCACTAGGTAATTTGTCACACTGGGAATATTGATTTTTTTTTTGATAAAAAAAAAAAGAATTTTATTAGAATCGAATGAGGTCATAAAAAGAAAGAGGATGAGTGATCCTCAAATACATAAAAAAAAAAAAAAACATAAAATCCTTAGAGAAGGGCAGCCTTCCAATCTCTTTGTAAATCTGTGCATGAGAGCCCAACAAAAGTCCTATTAGCTAAAGACCATAAAGAAGCTAAAGACCATAAACACTGGGAATATTGATTAATTGACAAAATCTGATACCAAGCACAAACCTTGTAGAAAAAATTCACGAAATCATCTTAGTAGAGGTTAGTGACTTATGTTAGCATTGAGCATTGTATTAGTGTAAAAGTACAGAAGCATGGTTGATGTGAGGCAATATGAAATATACTGAGAATCGTTTAGTCTGTTATCAAACTTAACTCACATATCTTCTTCATCATTTTTTTATGAATTCCAAGTTCCAAACATTTTCGATGATCCCACGGTTTCTTCCCAAATTAGCTACTGTTTGATTTATATTCTGTTTCTAACTAGTTTCATTAGTTGGATACTCTTGCTATTTTGGATACGACCAAGTTAAGCAAACTGGGGACGGTTTCATTACTTGTCGCTTCCAGATTCTCTGTAGCAACTTTCTGTATAATCCTGTCACGCTCTATCCAGGCTGCTCCTCATATAAAGTCCTATTCCACATTACACTACCATAACAAGAGTTCATTATAGAAGGAGTACATAAAGTTCTTACTTGGTTGAATCTGATTCACCACAGGCATGGGCTGGTAAGCATTAACATTTGTCTCAACTCTGACCAGAGACTTATCGTAAGTTGGAGCAAGAGTATGTTGTTGCTCTTGGCACTTTAACTTTAACTGCTTCCTCAAAGATAACTTCTCTCTCCTTCGTTCATCTCGCTCTGGAGCCATTGCAAGTCCTAGTATTGCCCAAAAAAAAAAAAATTTTAATTTAAATTTAAGAAAAAAATTGTTTTTGATAAAAACAGAAGAAGAAATTAGAATCAGATTCTTAGGTTACATAATTACTCCCTCCCAAAAAGGATGGCTTAAAACTTGGCGGGGAAAAAAAGGGATGGCTCAAGTACAAAAGAAATTATTTGTCCGCAAAAGGAAAAGGTAGAATACATGGTAATGAGTTTTTTACCCTGTACTTATGTCATAAGTTTTCAACTCTCTACTCTAACTTTACTTTCATAATATGTGTGCGAATTTTACTTAAGCCATCCTTTTGAGGATAGATGGAGAAAATGTTAATATGACAAAAAGGAGGACATAAACCTGTGATTAAGTAATACATGTCATCCAGTGCTTCAAGATTCTTATTGCAACCACCTATAAATACAAGGACACCTCCCTTTTCTGGGTCCAAACTGTCCCCAGCCATAGAAAATCTTGGTGAAGGCCCCTCGCCTGTAGCCATTACCTTGGTCCAATAACCAGTCTCTGCAAAAAATGTAGAGGCAAAGCATTAATCATGAGCTACTAACTATTCTTAGCATATACTTCGAAAAGATGCCATAAACTTCATTTATGAACTAATCATTACTCCATCCTATTCTACAGAAAGAGACATTTGGAAAATTCGCGAATATTAAGGGTATATTTTCATCCCATATCTATCCCTAAGAATAATGAATGATTAGTTTAGCGATAGTGAATAGTGACATGGTAATGTAATAGTAATGGTAAACTTGAAGACCTTGAGTCATTTTATACTATCATCAGAATGGCACTCCCTTTTCTTTTTTTTTTGAAACAGTGGGAGTACCGGAGTAGAATCCAATGGTAGAGACTAAAAGGTTTAAAACTTCAACCTAAATTACCTAATCTTGCAACAGCAAGATCAATTAGTCAATGAATAATGCAGTGAGAACCGAACAGATCTTTTAATTATCAATTACTGTATCTTACATTTTAGATGGGGCTGCTTATGACGTGACAAGGCCTATGATTTTTCTCTCACCAAAAATTTAATGTAAAATGAAAATATGGTTCTGGCCCACATCATAAGGAGAGAAACTAGAGACCTGCGGGGAAAAGGCTCACGTGCTTAGGAAGAAGAGTGACTCTCTCCCATGCGCAAGCGCAGGGCGACAATAGTGAAGATAAAGTGTAACAAGTGTTCAATTTCGGCTCATACCATAAATATTTAAGAATTAAAAATAAAAATAAAAAAAGCAAAAGTACGTACCAACATCAAGCAAATACATGTCGTCAAATAAGTTCTGCTCATCGGTGAAACCCCCAAAGACAAACAAGTTCTTGCCCAATGCAACAGTCATATGCCCACCTCGAGGTGGCAACAGCTGACCCGAAGTATTCAGCTTCCCCCAGGTGAGAGTATCTATATTTAACAAATTAAAAATAATAATAATAATAATAAAATGAATGCCTAGTATAATTAGATACATTTACTAAATAAAATAAGATAAGGAAATGTAGTTGAACAGATATTTTTAACCTTCTATTCTAGAAAACTTTTTGAGTTGATCAGTCGATGACTAACAAGAAACCATAGTGTGACTTTACAAATTTACAAATCATGATACCTGTATCAAGAATATGGACATCAGACAGATAATTATTTAAGTCTTCACCACCAATAACAATGATTTTGTTCTTCCAAGATGAACAAGTATGGCTCTCACGATTAGCTGGTGGAGAACCTGATGCTTCAGCATGCTTCCAAACAAGTGTCTCTGTGAGATAATAAAATAATCAGCTGTGCTCATATTATTTTGTTCTAAAAAATATTTTATTACAGGTGAGCCGGTTGAGGTTACATGGAAAGGCTTACCAGTATTCAATATATAGAGATCATTATAATATTCTTCGTAAGAACTATTTGGAGACTTGCCGCATCCACCAAATATGAAAAGTTGCTTTCCCACAAGCACAGCACTGTGACCTTCCCTCGGCATTGGTTCCTCACCTCTTACACTTGGTGATACCCAAGTATTTGAAGCTGTAATAGATTAAGAACTTAAGCAAGGTAAAATTACAATTTTACCTTTATTCAAAAAGGAAAAACAACAAATACAATCAGGTCCGGTAGAGGGTAAATCTGGAACTAACAAAAAATCCCGCAGAAATAGTGCTCTTTTTTCTTTTTATAGTTAAGTTCTTACAGCTTAGCATATCTTTAAGTAATCAGATGGAAAAAAAAAAAAACTGTAAGCATACAGATTTTATCTCCTGGTTACACAAAGCATGGCTCTGTATTTCAAACAGCTGGCAAGTTTACACATGAAAATGTTAAACCATCTACCATCCAAACAACCCATGACCGAAAACTGATTATTGAAACGTAATTATGTTTTGTTGCTATAAGAATAAACTAAAGCCGATAAAAATCAGACACGTGCATATTTAAGTTTCAAATACCAAATGATTAGATTATTATCCTAAAAACGAGATCCAAGGAAGAAAAATAGAATATAGCAACAGAACATTTAATGACATGCTGCTGATATTTTATGATTATTCTCCTGATTCTACTAACAAACAATATTACAACAAGCAAATTACGTAAAAGCAAAAAACTGAGGCAACTCACAGGTGTCTAAAATATGCAAATCATTAAGAGCGTTGATTCCATCTGTGCCCCCAAAGATGAACAAACTGTTGCCAACCGTTGTACAAGTGTGGCTATCCCTCGGAATAGGTGGTTTGCCTTTCATAATAGGCTCGCTCCATGTCCGGCTAGCTGATAAGAACCATACAGAAAATTAAACCACTAGAATAAATCTCACTCAGTTTAATTCAACATAACCTTTCATCCGAAACTAGTGCGTTAGGCAATCGAGTAACTCTTAATACAACATATAAACTTACAAACAGCACATGAACTTCCCAACCTAAGTATACATATATATGTTAAGTCAATAAATAGATTAAAATAACACACAAAAGAACCGAATCATAGATGAATGATGATAGGTTAAAGAACATATCCCCATCTGTCTAAAAATGTGAGATCCATTTGATTTTTATGACTTTTTTCTCACCCATACTAAAAGGTTTGCCTAGAACGAACCAAAAAAAGATTTTCTTTTTTTTTTTAATTTTCAATTATTATATCTAAATTACAAAATTTAACTTTTAGCCTTAAATTTTGAAATTTGAAAGAGTTTATCATCCAAAAAAATTTATCTTGCTAGACAAACTTTAGCCTACAAAAAGACATGAAATCAAATCATATAGTCAATGTTTGCACAGAAAGAGTACTTTAAAGCCCCCACATAGGGCATGTACATCAAAAATCTTCCACCGCATTCCAAGTCCCATTTGCAAAAAAAATCTTCCACCGAAAGACTACTATTGTATAAAATGACACAATTTGCTCAAATTTATCATTACAATTCCATTATCGTGCCACTAATGCTAAAACTAATCACTTATTATTTGTAGGGGTAAATACCAAACAAAATATAACCTTAACGCTTTTAAAATTATCAAATGGGACTCTCTTTTTTTTTGGAACAGAGAGAGTAAATATTCATATAAAAAATGAAAAACCAAGATATTTTTATCCATGATCCTAATAAAGCCCTAAATATTGAAATTTTCAAATGGGACTCTTTTCTTGGGATATAGGGAGTACTATATATAAAAATCAAAAGCTTAGACATTCGTGATCCATGACCCTCATAAAGCCCCAACTACCATTACAATGACAACATCTCAACTATACTCCTAGAAAACAATTTATGAAACCAAGCTTCAAAACAATTCATAGTGCAGGGCAGTACAGATACAAGAACAATTTTCAAATGGGACTCTTATTTGGGACAGAGGGACTAGTATTCACACACAAAAATCAAAAGGCTTTGACATTTGATCCTAATAAAGCCCTAAGGCCTAAATACCAACGTCAAAGATGTCAACTTGATTAGTCAGACAGTTAATCTAAACAACAATGCACACAAAAAATTAAATTAAATGACAATGCACGCGAAAAAAAAAATTAAGAACATAGGTAGAAAGAAACCCACAAGTGTCAAAGATGTGAACTTGATTAGTGTGACAGTTATCTTTGCCATATCCACCAAACAAATAGAGAAATTTGCCCCCTCTAATGGAGTTGCAGGTGTGGCCCCACCTCTTCCCTGGACCAAAACTCACCGGACCCATTCCCTCACCATTCTTGGTTTGTATCTCAACCTTTTCCCACCTCATGGTTCAGAGAGACCCAGAATTCCAAAAAGATGAAATTTCTCACCGGAAATGAAATCAGAAAGATGGTTTATTTTTCGGGTTTGGGTTTAAGTATAGTGTACCTTGTGAGTCCATGCAAAGGGAGAAATGGCCCTCAACAAGTTTCATTAATCACAGAGGAGATTGAAGTTCCGCAAATTGTAGGGGTAAATGTTATTTTGCAGGTCCTGACAATATCTAATCTTTCAATTTGCACCCTACTGTTTGAAAAGTCTTAACTTGTATATAAAAGTTTACATTTTTTGTCCCTATGCCCCCTTCATTTTCAAAAAATTTAATTTAATTTAATTTAAAATGTTAAATTTTAAAATGTCCCTAATGTTAAAATGGTATTGGGTAGAAATTGAAGCTCTTAGAAATTTGTAGAAATTGAAAGATCGAAGTTTAGACTAAACAATTTCGATATCTTTTTTCATACAATTATGCTATTACTTATACAATACATGAAACCCACATGTTAAACAATGTTGAAAAACTTTTTTAAAAAAATCTTCAATGAGTAAATTTTAACACAAAAAGTGTAACTATAGGTTACTAATTAACACATTTGAAATATTGGATCAAATTGAAATATTAATTATAGTTAATGGATACAAAATAAAATTTACTCTAAATTATAAAGGCAATTTAAATGACATTACGGTTTAGGATTAAGAATTAGGTCTTAAAATTCTGTTGCCTAGAACTATTAGATTTTAAAGATGAGGTAGTGGTGCACAAAAGGACGGGCTGGACATCTTTAAAAGACATAATAATTTCCATCACCCAAAGTCTCTACTATCCAAAAACTATGATATTCGCGATATGGAAGACGGAGGCTAATGTTAGTGTCAAAAAGCAATGCTAATTCATTTGGGCAATATGTGTAAATTATCACATTATCTCATGAGGATTTAACTACAGATACTACAAAAGTAACTACGAAAGATATTAACGCAAATTCTCTAACTCTTTAAGGACAAGATGGTCATTATACCATTTCATTTCCTCCTATAAATACCTCTAACGTATTTTTTTGGTTGTTTTGTTGTTTTTTTTTTTAGTTGTGCGGGGGTGGGGGAAGCACCTGCACATTTCTTACTCCAGTTCTTCTTTATTAAGCTTTCTCAAAGCTTGTAGTATTACAAGCACATAAGCTCATAATGAGAGCAAGATCTCTCGAGAGAATTATATTGTTCTTAGCTTGTGACCAGTGACCTCCAGTTTCACCTACTATCGGACCTACTATCTAAATTTTGGTTGTGTACTTAAGTATCGTGATAAGAAGATTTTATCGCTTATATTTTGATATATTTTATTCTTGATTTTCTATATTTTGCTTAATTAGTCCAATCAAAAGTGTTTATATTTGTCATATTTTTAGTTTGAATTTATACTCCTTATTTGGACTTTATTTTATAGGTTTTTGGACCTATTTGGATGCTATTTTGAGCTAAAAATGAACAAGGGGAGAATCCTAATTGAACTAGGACAAAGTTGTAAACAAAGGGAAGCAAGAGATGAATTTTAGCGGTTCCCACTGTCTGACCGTGGCGTGTGCCACGGCCGTGGGAGGTGAAACACGTCAATTCTTGTTTATTTTGACAATTTGGGCTTAGAGAATGCGAATTGGACTTTTTAATAAGCATTTTTGTGACACCCCCAATTCTGAGCATCCACACCCAGACTTGGGTTGCCAATTTATTATTAATTCCATAACTTACAAATACACAGGTCATAAAAGATATAACTGAAAATACAAATAAATATTATATAGCTCTCTCTACACATATTTTTCTTTTAACAAATACTACGCAGCGGAAACATCTAAGCATCTCGACCTCTAGTTCATTTCCCCCAATAACCCCGCTATTAGTTATTTGCACCTGAA
>JAUMHB010065628.1:2364-13960 GCA_032359685.1 Pittosporum tobira | reverse complement strand
TTAAAACTCGCAATCTGAGCGTCAGTGCTTAGACTGCTAGTAATAAAATGGGAAAACGGCAAGGAAAGAAGAGGAAAAACGTTCGAACTGATAAGTTATTCCCGCCTAACCTAATTACGTTTCCGCCCTGCTCCGTATCTCTCCCATCTCTCTCTCGACCTTTACTACAAGTGAAGCAGCCATTTTTAACAGTTTCACAGCTAACCCACTTGGTATTCTCCATTCAAGAGTAAATTCATGATCAAATTTTCACAGCATAAGGCCCCTCACGAGTGTTCAACGGAATCTTGAAAGGTTCGCTTTTGATTTGTCTTTACTCTTTTGAATGTGCAGTCAAAAGGTACCATCTTTACACTCGCTAAATCTTTAATTTATAAGGAAGTGCTCTGTATTGTGTTGAAAAACTGTATCAATAGATTTATTGTGCTGCCAAACCGTTAGTGAATATTTTTCAGAAAATGTTGGTTCACTTTCCTAATTGTTTGATGGTTTTGAAAAGTAATTTGTGAATTTAAAGACTCTTTCCTGTTCTTGCTTGTTTTCATTATAGTAGTATTGAAATTGGTAAAGGTATCTGTTTTGACTTTTGAGGAGTATATATTGTTGTATTGTGGGGCCTTTAAGATGGTTGGGCTTATAATGGGCTAATAAGTTTGTGGTTGTTGTTTTTTGATGTGAGCCCATTGAAATTTTATACAAAAGTATTTTAGATAAAATGATGACTTGGCTGTAAAATTTCAAATTAGTATTAACAGCAGAAATAAAATTCAAAGGTATTATAGTATATAAAAAGATTCCAGCATTTCCAATTATATGCAGTGTTTATAAATTAAGCTGACCCAAAAGTGAAGATAAAATACCTAATATAGTTGTGTAGCTTAAATTATTAATTTTCTATTTTTGGGGAAGAGTTCCGAGTCTGTTTTCATGATCACATTTTAAGAATTCTTATTGACAATCTTCCATTTTGTACATGTAATTCTGGAAACAGACTCTTTTGACCCAGCCCAAGCCCACAATCCTTTCTGGATGATTCGTTGGCCGCTATGGAGCTGGTGGGGCCACAGGGCTTCTGATCCAAACAAATCCTTTTCAATGTATATCTTTTTGTTTTTATTTATCAATTTTTACTATACTAAATAAATAGTATATGAGGGGACCCCAAGTTTAAACTACTCTAAGACCTGCATGCCAGCTCACCATTTCCTTTTGACATTTGGTCAAAAACTTGCTCCTGTTACATCTAATGAAACCAAAATTTAGGAGAATAAAGAATGACCATAGAAAAGCCAAAAAGGCTAACGTGTGGGAAGTGGGTGGCTTCTTTTTGTAACCAAACATAAAAAAGTTCGATTTAATCTTCTTGCTTTTGGCTAACATCTTCCATAAGCTTCCGTCTATATATTAAGCAAATCCAATTAGAGTTATATCATAAATGTCAGGCCTACTTCACTTGGGAAACCTACTATCCAACTTTATTTGAAATTTTGTGGCTGACCAAAAGAAGGGGCATTTTATTTTTTTATGTACACTTCGAAGTGGAAAGGCTCCCGTGCAGCATTTGGGGCCCTTAATCTTAATCTACAACCTAAATACTAGTATTTATAAAAGATTTCTCCTTTGTTTGTAGTAACAGACATTTGGTTGCAGGTTAGTTTTTCTTTTAGGTGTTGATCAATCTAATAAGTTAGTTATAGGATGAGGCAAATACCCACAAGTTGGCTCCCTATACCCTGACGGCCAACAGATACGTTTATGACATTAGAGACAAAACAATTGGCAAGCTCTTTTCCTTTTACCGTCAGCTAACTTCCAGAACTGGATAGTCCTGAGGAAGTAGGCAGAAAACTTTGATGGTACCTGGTTTTATTCTAATTTACTGTTGTTGTAGTCCTTTTCAGTCTGTATATTGATGATTTACCTGCAAAAATTACTCGAAGATGAAATTAAATGTTAGAACCATCCATAAGTAGAATATCTATCCAATTGGAAGAAGGCTGGCCACTAAATATTGGTTGTTTCTGTAGCTCTTAGCATGACAGGTGTGACAAAGTTCCATTAGTCCTTTGAAGGGTCTACATACATGATAAGGAGATAATGCTGATAATGGGGAAATGTTTTTAGCATCATTGAATCTTACTAGATACAAGTTTTCTTAAGATGGACTTTGTCGAATATACTGCTACTATATCTGCTTAATTACAAGTTCCCTAAACAAGATTTGCTCGATAAACCTTTTTTCTGGCAATATCAGATTCTCTGTTGCTTCTGCTATATTTCAAAGGGTCAGATGGTTTGAGGGACACATTATGGGTTTGGGGAGAAATGGGTGGGAGGTTGTTTGAGAATTAAGTTATCTTAGTAGATGAGAGGAAGGCTCCAAATTTTCCGTCAGCTATACCTAGATGATAACCAGGCTAGGCTTCCTGGTTGCTGCTTCAATCGCAGCCTTTGCAGTTAAACAGGTCTCAAAGCCACCAGCCTCAGTAACCAAACATTCAGGTACTTTTGCTCTATGTCGTATGAAGTAGATATATTAGTTCTTTGCTTGTATTCAATAAGCCAAAGAAGGTTGCTTCCATTTTTAAATGGTTACTCCCTATATTTTTTTATGTATTGTTTTGGTTAGTGAAACATTTCAGTCACCACTATTTATATAAAAATTCAAGCTGAGTCTTCCTTCTTCCTGAATCTGAATGGTCACATTGATATTCTTGATTGGTGAAATTGATATTGCTCAGAAAATGGTGAACCATCCTCTGAACCACCTCGGAGCGAAGCAGAAGATACTGAACAGTTTACATATTTTATCGATGGCCTCAAAGAAGTGGAAGTAAGTATTAATGCACTAGCCTCAGTTTTCTATGAATCTTAACTGAATTTGTCTCTCTTTATTTAATTTGTTGAGAACTTTGAATAGTTTCTGGAATTATCTCTCTGTCTTCAATTTGGAAATTAATAAGGTGCTAACCTTATGCAGGATGAGGAGGAAGAGGAAAAGGAAGAGGTTAAATTGATAAGTGGTAAAATTAATGCAGCTCTTAATAATCCATCTGATTTTGAAGATGAGATTTTTCCTGAGTTTGAAAGTCTTTTATCAGGAGAAATTGATTTTCCACTACCAACTGAAAAGTATGACACAGAGACTAATTTCCAGGCGGAGAAAGATAAATTATATGAAGCTGAGATGGCCAATAATTCAAGTGAGTTGGAACATTTGCGCGACCTAGTAAAAGAATTGGAGGAGAGGGAAGTGAAGCTTGAAGGTGAATTGCTCGAGTACTATGGTATGAAGGAGCAAGAGTCCGACATAGTTGAATTACAAAGGCAGCTAAAAATCAAGACATTAGAGATAGATATGCTGAATATTACCATCAATTCCCTCCAAACTGAGAGGAAGAAGCTTCAAGAAGAAGTCTCTCAGGCAGCTTCTGCCAAGAAAGATCTTGAGGTTGCTAGGAATAAAATAAAAGAACTTCAAAGGCAGATACAGATTGAAGCTAGCCAGACTAAAGGCCAGCTTTTGTTGCTCAAACAGCAAGTTACTGGTCTTCAGGTGAAGGAAGAGGAAGCTGTTAAGAAAGATACCGAGGTTGATAAGATGCTTAAAGCTTTGAAAGAGTTAGAAATGGAGGTTGTAGAGCTCAAAAGGAAGAACAAAGAACTTCAACATGAAAAGAGGGAGTTGGTTGTCAAATTGGATGCTGCTGAATCCAGAGTTGCAGCCCTCTCCAATATGACAGAGGTATGACTTAAAGTGCTTAAGTGCTAATTTAATAACCATTTTGTGTTCTTGTCAGCTTACGTTCCTTCTTATCCAATTTACGTTCTTTCGTCTCGTAGTTGATAGTTCGAGTAATTTTGAGTGATTTTTTAGTCTCCTCTATCCCATATTAAGTGTCCTAGTTTGACTTTCATGGTCAAACCGATCATTTTAAAATTTAATACTTAAGTATATTTGTTGAGATTTTTTAAATCAAGAACCTTGGGGTTAGCAGTACTTCTATGTAGTTTCCTGTGGTTATGGTCTCTCAACCTATATTTTAAGGACTGTATGATTTATTGATTCTAAAAATGGTCATTTTGACCAATTTCTTAACGAGTCTTTTCCTTGTTTCAGAGTGATTTGGTTGCCAATGTGAGAGAAGAGGTGAATAGTTTGAGGCACGCCAACGAAGACCTCTCAAAACAAGTAGAGGGACTTCAGATGAACAGGTTCGGTGAAGTTGAAGAGTTGGTATACCTTCGATGGGTCAATGCATGCTTGAGGTTTGAGCTTCGGAACTACCAAACACCTGCAGGGAAGATATCAGCTCGTGATCTTAACAAAGATTTGAGCCCAAGATCCCAAGAAAGGGCTAAACAGCTAATGTTACAATACGCAGGATCCGAACGTGGCCAAGAGGATACAGATCTTGAGAGCAACTTTTCTCACCCCTCCTCTCCTGGAAGTGAAGATTTCGACAATGCTTCTATGGACAGTTCCTTAAGTAGATATAGTACTGTCAGTAAAAAACCCAGCTTAATCCAAAAATTGAAGAAATGGGGAAAAAGCAAAGACGATTCTAGTGCTCTTTCATCACCATCAAGATCCTTTGCAGGTGGGTCCCCAAGTAGGAGTTTCAACAACAATAGACCAAGGGGGCCTTTGGAATCCTTAATGCTAAGGAATGCGGGTGAGAGTGTAGCCATCACTACATTTGGGACGGCAGACCAAGATGATTCTAATTCTCCTCAAACTCCAAGGCTCCCACTAATTAAAGCTCAGGCTTCTGCCAATTCTTCACTAAATAATGTGGCTTCATCGTTCAGCTTGATGTCTAAATCAGTTGAAGGGGTCCTAGACGAGAAGTATCCTGCATATAAAGACCGGCATAAGCTGGCCTTGGAAAGGGAGAAACATATTAAAGAAAAAGCCGAGCAAGCAAGAGCTGCTAAATTTGGTGATACTTCAAGTTTCAAGCCACCAATCGGGAAACCAGTAACTTTGCCCCCAAAACTTTCTCAAGTTAAGGAGAAAGTAGTTTTTACAAGTGATTCAACTGAACAATCTAGTGATGGCAAGACGGTTGATTCTCAGGCAGTGAATAAAATGCAATTCGCACACATTGAGAAGAGACCTCCTAGGGTTCTTCGGCCTCCTCCTAAACGAACTGGAGGGGCTCTTGCTGGTCCAAATGTGAATCCTTCAAGTGGGGTACCTGGCGCTCCACCTCCTCCACCAGGTGCTCCACCGCCACCACCTGGTGGACCACCTCGACCACCTCCTCCACCAGGAAGCTTATCAAGAGCAGCTGGGGGTGGTGATAAAGTTCACAGGGCTCCTGAAGTGGTTGAATTTTACCAGAGCTTGATGAAGCGTGAGGCGAAGAAAGATACTTCGTCTTTGACTTCTTCAATATCTAACACAGCAAATGCTAGGAGTAACATGATTGGGGAAATAGAAAACAGATCAACTTTCCTATTAGCTGTAAGGAAAAACTTGCTCTCTCAGTTCATTTATTTTCATTATCTTCTTCTTACCCCCATTTGCCACTTAAATTTTGAGTTGTCTGGACTTTTAGGTGAAAGCTGATGTGGAAACTCAAGGTGATTTTGTCCAATCATTGGCAACTGAAGTCCGAGCAGCTGCCTTTACCGACATAGAAGATTTGCTAGTATTCGTGAACTGGCTAGATGAAGAGCTCTCTTTTTTGGTATGCCTTTAAAACTTCGATACTCTAACATGTTTTCCACAGCATCATGCTTTTAGGGCAGCGATAACCTCTAATGTTAAGATTTGTAGGAAGTTTAACATATGGCCCCCTACTAGCTAGGATTGTAGTATGAGATAGCTTGTAGTTGATAGGCATTGCGTCCTTGGCTTAGGTTTCCTAATAGTGCCACCGTGCAGGAACATTCAATTATGATCTGTCTAAACTTTCTTTTATCTGATATTTTCAATAAGGTTGATGAGCGAGCAGTCCTCAAGCATTTTGATTGGCCTGAAGGGAAAGCAGATGCATTGAGAGAGGCGGCCTTTGAATATCAGGATCTGATGAAGTTGGAGAAGCAAGTGACCTCTTTTGTTGATGATCCAAATCTCCCTTGTGAAACTGCTTTGAAGAAAATGTACAAGTTGCTCGAAAAGTATGTTTTCTTCCCATATCTGTGTCAGTTAATGCAGAGAAGTAGGATGTATGACATGATCCTGATAGTTTGGAGAAATTTATTTGTACCCTTTATAATTTTCACACACTATAGAAGGTGCCTTTTCATATTAGCAATTCAAATGGTCTGCCACATATGATCAGTTTTTTGTCTGTAATTATTGATTTTGTTTGTGTGCTTGAGCTGCTATTAATATGTGCATTTTTATGTTTTACAGGGTGGAACAGAGTGTTTATGCATTACTGCGTACACGAGATATGGCTGTTTCACGATATAAAGAGTTTGGCATTCCGGTGAACTGGTTACAAGATTCCGGGGTCGTTGGCAAGGTATGCACCCTTTAGAAACAAATTTCTTGGTGTTTGGCTCTGTAGAATTTTGGGTGTTTGACGTCTTCTTGAGTGGCTGTATAGCAAATTTTATTGCCCTTCAATTATGAGTGGCATCTTCCAATTTAGTAATAACTTACAAGTTATAACAAGGGTAGAAATCAACAGACTTGCATTAAGAGCAATGGAAAAACAATCCTTTCGGAAAGACTGTCCACAAAAATTAGGAAGACGTCTTAACAACTTGCTCTTACTAAAATTTGGCAAAGAATGGATATATGATCTATTTTTAAAAAGTTGGCTTGCAAGAAAAATGTAATATTTGTACAAGTTTCAACTGGAAGAGAAACTTGGATATGTAAAATCGTCAAACAAAACATTTTGTTGTAGATCAAGCTCTCTTCGGTCCAATTGGCAAGAAAGTACATGAAGCGTGTTGCGTCAGAGCTTGATGCATTGGATGGACCTGAGAAGGAACCAAACAGAGAGTTTTTGGTTCTGCAAGGCGTGCGTTTTGCTTTCCGTGTTCATCAGGTATATTCCATTCAAGTACTTGTTTATATTGATTTGAAATTCATACTTCCCTGATTTTAGATAATAAATTCACCAAATGAACTTGTTTCTATGTACCTGGAAGTAATGACAAAGAATTTCTAAATTTCTTCAAGATTTCTTCTAAGAAAGTTTCAAGTCAAAAGCTTAAAGAGAGTATGGTAGCTTGTATTTCTGAAGTAGTGGCTACCAAATCCAATGGAAAACAAATTATTACCATACGAACAATTTTTTTCTTTTAATTATTTTCTTCCTTTGGCCATACTGTATGAACAATTGGATTTTTATTTTCCATCAGTTACTGATATAACTTTCTTGTCACATTCCAGTTTGCAGGAGGCTTTGATGCAGAAAGCATGAAGGCTTTTGAAGAACTGAGAAGCCGTATGCAAGCACAACCAAGTGAAAACACCAATCGGGAATCCTGATTGATCTTTTTCTCCTTACCTTATTATTGTAGCTGTATGTATATTTCATTATTTTCCATGTATAGGCTAAAACATTACCTGTATTTTATCTAGTTAAGGTAAAAGAAATAATTAAAAAAAAAATAAAAAATACAGCGATAACTTAGAAGGGTTATAGTTATGCAAAATTTGAGGAATTTTGAGCCCCGCGTATTAATATTTAAACGACTCAAACTTAAACTTGACTTGTTAAATTGAACGAATATTTTATCGAGCTCAAGTGAGTTTTAATTATAAATGAAAGTTGAGCTCGTTTAATACATGTAAATAAAAGTTGTTTTGGCAATTGATATTTTCACATCTCTAGTTCTACTAGTCTCAACTGTCTATTTATATATAAAGTGGAGGATTCTTTTGATAAAACCGTAAAACCTTAACGCCTTATTTCATTCTTGGAAAAATAAAACAAATAATTAATTTTTTTTTTTTTTTTTTACCTTATAAAGATTCATCATTTATTTATTTCAAATCAGTTAGTTTTCTTCAAAACTTTATTTTCCTGTAAGAAAATTTTACACACGCAATACGGTGCGTCTTTGTGGAGCAAATCTTTAGAGTGGATTGTAGATGGAGAATTTAAATTGCGAATATTATAGCAGTGGATTGATATGAACTAGAAACTACTAACAGTACTAAAAGCTTGGAAACTAAAAATCTTAAGAATTTCTGCAAACTACACAAAAAACATACTGTATTTTATTATGCATCATCATATCAAATATTTACATTAAGGCGACCTCATTTCATCGTCTGCCGGTACCGGAAAAGAAAAAGACGGGAAAGGACTACTAGGTCGTGGTGATTTTGGCGGCAACTCCGAAATTTGATTACCATTACAGTCATAATAAATCACACCAGAAAACTCAAGCCGCTGACATTTCTCACCCATCAAGATTTCCTTCTGCCACAATCCACCTTCTCCGAATCCTTCCTCCACTTTATCGGCCATGGACTTACTATCATCATCCCTTGTTTTCCGATCGTATAATATAAAGGGTATGCCTTTATTGCTGATTGTTGACTTTAATGTTGACCATTTTCTCCCGAACTTTTGATCACTCATCTTCTGAAACTCATCGCTGTCATAGCTTGTTCTTGTAGCTCGCCTTGCCTGCTTGGCACACAAGGCAACAATGGCTGATACCGCCACAAACAAGCCGATTCCTAGAGGTAGAGAATTAGTCAAATGGTCAATGGCATGTATCTGCATGGGACGCACCATTTTCCGGCGACCGTTTTAGGCTGATTTTATGAGTGATTGAATAAATGAAGAGTGTTGTAGTATATAAAGGTGAGTTATTGTTAAATTTTTGGGTGGCAGTCAGGAGGTGGGAAGAGACAACTTCTTCATTAATTTATTATTGTATCAAAAGTCTTAGCAAAACATGCTTTGAGTTTTGGTCATTTAACACGCGGATTTGGACATTTTTTAGCTGAATCACACAAGGGGATAATTTTAGAGAATTAAATTTTCTCTAAAAGATGAGAGAGATTAAGGATAATGTCGGAAAATTATTATTATATTTTTTTAGAAAATTATAAATAATAATTTTTTTAAAATAATTTTTTTTCTTTTAAAAAGACTATTATATTTAAAATGGAGAGAGTAGTATTATTAGATTTTATCACAACTTATTTGACTATCTTATAGTACTTTATTTTAATAAAAATAATAAATTAATCATAAATAAAATTTAATGTAAAATATATATATATATATATATGTATATATATTCACTTATAATTTATTTAATTCAACAAATCAATTTTAAGCTAAAGGATCAGAAAGTAGTAAAATGAAGGAAAGTTGAAAGGGAACGCGTCTTTAACTACTGTTTGGTTGTACTGCTAAGGTGGTGGTTGGGTCGATGGCTTCTTTTGAGATTAAAGTTGACTACAAAGTGGAAGTTTCACTACCTGTTGCGGGGTGGGCCTACATAGCGTTGAACGAGTCCAGCATGGCCAATTTCTTAATGTTGTGTGCTGATAATCACCCACTGTGTAGCTTTTAATTATTAGGCTACATTGTGCTAGTTGAAGAGATCCACCGTTATGGCTCCGACCGTCAAACTTTCATCCGTTTATTAAAAAATTGGATGAATGAGATTAAAAAATAAAATAAATTATATTAGGCTCATTATTGTGCAGCAAACATTTTAGATCTTTTTTTTAATGGTCTTAAACTTTCTTCTTATAGTATTGAATTACTTGCAACCATTAGATTGACACGAGAGAGTTGAAAATTTTTAATCTCGATAAACTATAATATTTCTTGATCAAACCCTTATATATATATATATATATATATATATATTTGTGTGTGTGTGTGTGATCATCTTTTGAGTAGCTAGGAAGTTGGTCGGCTGATCATCTTCTAGTTTTATGTATATGTCATCACTACCTTACTTGAAATTTTATACTCAACCCCTGGCTAAGATAATGTGATGGATGTATGGTATTTATTTAAAGTTCATGCATGCATTGATGATGATGACGATTATGTCATAACTTCACACCGTATGATTTTACATTAATGTTGTCCCAAATCTCATTACACGCCTGCCTGTAGTGGCGTTTGTGAAAGTGGATCTAAATTGCAAGAGAAATGAGTACGACTTTTAAGTCGGGTTCAAGATTTGAGATAGTCTTTATTTTTATCGGACTAAATTTAAATAAAATAATAATATTATATATATAATTTATAATATTAATTTTATAATAATTAAAATAAAATAAAATAAATTTAAATTTATAACATTAAAAGTTATATTTCTAATTTTTAAATGTAGAAAATATAACGTATACGATTTATTAAGCATCAAAAGGGCGAATATGTACGGAGTGAGCCGTCTCCTATAAGATTCAATTTAGTGACAGCTTTCTTTTTTCGGAAAAGTAAAAGTAGAGATTCATGGTCAACTTCCTAGTTTGCTCAAAGTGACATCATAGTCCTCAAAACGTTACCGTCCTACTAATAAATAAATTTTTAGTTGACTAATCTTATGGATAGATATTAACATTACCAAAATAGATATTTTACATAGTTATAATTGAGCATTTGCATGTGATTAAGAAAAAAAGAAGATTATTTATAACTGAGCATTTGTTTTCCTTATGCTTTTTCTTCTACAAGTTGAGCATGTGCATCATTGCGTCCGATACTTTTGGTCCCAAAGAGCGCGATTTAACGCATAACCTTCTAATTTAAAGAGTTTTATCATGATTCTTATTATTATTTGAATAATTATTTGAAGTTATTTAGATCAAAAAAGTCGTTAACGCTAATAACAATAGTCTAAGAAATGTTATGTAATTTTATATTTATTTATCAATAAATAGATTGTTTTGACAGTAATTTATCAATAGGCCTGACAAATGGATGGATAAGGTTGATTTGGATAAATATAAATGCATTTGGATCAATTTTGAAGGGATAAAAATGGATTGAATTTTACATGGTTAATAAATGTATTGACATATATGGATAAGAATGAATATAAATATTTTTTTTGTATGTTTATCGAAAATATATTAATATACCCTTGTTGCGAAGCTCTCGACGTCAAGGATTTAATAGTGTAAACATTTTATAATTCCAATTACGTTTGAGTCTTAAAAATGTAGAAATAAAAAGAAAATAAAAAAATAAATAAAATAGCCTATAGAAAAATGCAACATGTCAGCAATTTTTTGCATGATAAATACTCATTTTGTTAAGTTAGTATTCTCTCGATAATAAAATTCACTACTACACATATAGTTATGTATATGTTAATTAGTTCAACTACTAATCATTCAATTAAATCCACTTAATTAAAAAAAATTATTTTAACTCAATCCATTTATGAACCTCACTATATAATTTCCATTTATATCCTTTTACTATTAGATGATTTTGGATATAATTGTCATCGCTTTTGCCATGTCTATTTATCATTATCACATGTTCAATAAGTCAATATTTGACTAAACAACATTCATAAGTCATATAGATTTTTAAAGTCATATAGATTTTTAATACTTTTTTCCCACCTTCCATAACAATTTCCCTTCTTAAACTTGGAGGACAGACTTAAAATATCGAATGGTGGAGAAAAT
>JAUMHB010065617.1:0-13963 GCA_032359685.1 Pittosporum tobira | reverse complement strand
CCACCACCACCACAAAAACAAACAAACAAAACACCCGGAAAACAATTCATTGGTGCTTGTTACTTCTTGTGAGATGTGACCCTCCCATTAATCCTTCTCTCAGAAGTATTTTTACTTGAAAAGTTTGAGCACATCTATTGATCTGTAATTCTGCATGCATCTGCCTTATAGGTCAGTGATGAAGAAGTCGAATCTATCCTTCCCACTGCAGCCTATGCACTTGCCAAGATACACATGCATCTGGTACATAGCGGGTATGATTTTAAGTGTTTTATACTTGTATTGTCGTGGGTAAATTTTTTTTCATATGTTGTCTTGTTTCTAATATATTTAAATTCGTCATTATGCTTCTAGGTTTTGTTATACGGCCCGAGGAGGGTTTTGCTATACAGAGGATGACATAGTTGAATTTCGCACAGGCATTGCCCTCATCTCTGACCTTTTTAAAGTTTTTATAAGCTAAAGCACTTCCCTAACCCACTTATGGGTACTCTTCTGCTTCCAGCTAGGTTATTCCTAAATTATAAGAGTGAAATTCATTCCTGCAACTCTAAGATTGACCAAAGCATTTTATAACATTCCTTCCACCTCAATACCATCAAACCTAGGGATCTCCCTCAAAAATCCATTTTTCTAGATCTCACATCACCGTAAACAGTTGTACTCCGCTTCATCGTTCTCGTAACATGTTTAAGCCTCTGCATCAACATTTTTCTAGATCCCTAATCTGATGTTATTGTTACTGCCAATGAGCAAGGTTGTGAAATTTATGACGAGACAAGTACATGTTTTGCTTTCTTGGCTCTGCAACGTATATGTCTACATTTGATATTGCTCGATTCAGATATACCAAATACAATTTCTTCTGGGTAAGATCTTATGAACACATTCCAATTTTTCAATGAGGTGTATTGGCATTCTGCAGATGATGGTGAAGATGTAGATAGTTTGCCTAATGAAGGCGTAGAAATCACGTGCTTTCATCTGGTAAGGCTTTAGTGATCTATTCTATGAATCGTCAAGTTCATTATAGAAAATGGTTCAGAAAGACTCGCGCACACACACGCGCGAGCACACACACACACACACACACGATGAACAGGTATAAAATTTGAAGGTGACATTATATTGCTACATTTTCTTACTCTTTTGCAACAATGTCTGATCTTGTGAAGCGTATCCTGATAATTCATTTTTTATTTCATAAATATGTATCCTGATATCGCATATTCTTCTTAAGTGTGTAAAACTTAATTATGACCGAGGTTCCATGGCTTCTTCAAATTTTCCTTTACTTAAAAGAAAGTTATGTTTGATCTATTCTATGTGAATCTGCTTTCATTCTAACAAAAAAATGACTCTTTTATAGTAATATAGAAGAGTACCTATGCCCCAAGACGATCCATAATGTAGGGGAGAGGCCCATCAGAGAAGAATTATTAATTACTGTATTACCATCGCCATCATTATACTTCTTTAGAACAAATCATTATATTTTGATATTTTCTTATTATCTTTAGGTATTTGGTTATTGTAACATCATCTGCTATACTTTTGGTGCCTTTATATAAAATGTTAATTTTTGGTTTATATGTATTGCTCTTATGAGTATATTACTAATGACTCATCTGCTATTTCTTTGAAAAATATTTCTACTCCCTCCATTTCAAAATATAAGAGCATGTTGAATTTAAAATTTAGTTTATTATAGTCAATACAATTGTTTTTAAAATACTATTAATTGCAAGAAACATTTTTTTTTAAAACTCCAATAGATTCATGTAATTTAAATTTGAAGCTTTTTGCTCTTATATTTTTAAAGGGGGGTAGTATTTCTTTTTTCATTTATAACTAACATCAGTCATCATACTTCCAAGAGGTTTATTGTGACAAACAAGAAAAGAGGAGAATAGAAGAGAATGCTTGGATCCTTATGCTAATAATTTAGTCATAAACATATGTTTCCTCTTTGACATAAGAATTTTGGAATCCTCTTTGTGCAGGATGGTTCTCATTACATGATTTATACACCGTCAGATCCACTTCTCTTTGTTGCCATGAAGGTAAAGAATTGCACTTATATGTGGATCTTCTTAAGAAAAATAATAGTGCTGCTCTAGCAAACAAGCTGCATGGTCTTCTATAATTACATATAGCATCATGAATGGTATTTTTAGGACCCTTTTTTCCAACCGAGTCTCTTTTAGATGTTTCGAAACGAAAGCCCTATGGAAAAGTTATCAATCAGTGACTACCATGTACTACAACATTCTGAATTTACTTTCTAACTTAGGCTTACTTTCGCAACCTAGTGTATATGGAGATATTTCCTTAGTTTTGGGGCTTATGTGCTTTTTTGCCCTGTGCCCTGAATATTGCACATGTACTTGGGTTCGCCCCTTGTTGATGCTTTCAAATGTGCATGTTGCATAAGAACACTTGGCTTGCTTATGCAATGCACATTTGAAGTAATGAGTATAAATTTAGGAACCTAACTTCTTAGTCAAGTGGTTGAATTTGATACAAGGTTCTATCTTTGGGATGGAGGGAATATATTATTGATACTCCCTCCATTTCCTAATATAAGAGCATTATTGATTTTAAGAAGTTGACTTTTAACATTTTTAAATTCAAGATTACACAAATTTATTTTGATTATAGTCAGTACAATTGTAAAGATCTAGAACTATTTGAAAAATACAATTAGTTGCAAAAAATAATTTTCTCAAAAGATAAATAGATTCATGTTAATTTAAATTTGAAAGTGCTCAAAATCAATATTCAAAAGTCAATAATGCTCTTATATTTTTGGAGCAGAGGCAGTATTTGCTACTGGCTCTTGTCTATCTAGAGAGATGCTACCCTTAAATTGTTCTTCACTTCTACTTATCAAAAGAAAAATATTGTTCTTCAGCTTTGTTCGTTCATTTTTGCTCAATGCAGGATGAGAGTGGCCACTTGCGAATTGCTGATGATGTAAGAATTTCCTATTTTGTCAATTACTTATATTATCCATTGTTGCTATGTTACTTAACTTTCTTTAGTGTTTGAGCAATTGCTGCTGCCACCTGCTTATATATTGCAGTTTTGTTATACACTAATTTGTATACTGCTTTTTAACTCACTACTTGCGGTAGACTAGTATTTGCAAGCCTTTCTCTTGTTAAGAGTATTAAATACTTTTGTCTCTGCTTGCTTGTAGAGGTGAATGAAAAAGTCTCATAAACCTTTTCTTAGCATATTTTCCCTTAGGTTTTGTTTGGGATTAAAGGTTAGTTGAGTATTTTCCCTTGCCTTTTGGCTTGATTGTGAACTCACTACTGGTTTAGATGGCTTCGACTTTGTTATCATATATTCCCTCCAAATTTGCGTAAAAAGGTGAAATGAACACAATTATAGTAGAGAAAAATTGAATGTCTTCCTTCGGTTTGATTATGTGGAGATTAGGTGACACATAAATATCACTGTGACACACATCTATACATTTTGGAAATGATGTATCCACCAGAAAAATCTGGCCAGACTCTTATGTTGACTAGTCAGAGCAGTAATTTGCCCTTGAACTTGCAAATATATGTGGGCTATGCCCCTGTGTCTTGTTGGTACAATTCTCGGCAAAATTTTCAGTTTATAGATCTAAATCTCTACATTTGTATGCTGCTTTGCGTACTTGAACTATTCTTATGCCTAGAACTTGTTACTCCTGTGACATTATCACTTGGTGAGAAACACATCATATCTGGGGGAAGGTGTGTATGTGTGGAAAAAACTAATTTAAGTGCAACTTGCTGTAGTTTTATTCTGGTAATATTCTTATAAAGACAATTTCTTAATTGTACTTTGGTCTAAACGTTGGAACAGGAGCTCTTGGATGACCCTGCAACAATAAGTGCCATTGACGAGGAAACTGAATTTAATGCCTTGGTGGTAAGTAATTTTTTAGTGCAAAGGAATTAACTCTGATTAGGATAAACTAATAAAGAATCTTTCTCATAATTTATTGGTACGCGTGCAGGAAGAGGAGGCCGCTCTTCTAGAGTCATTGTTGGGCGAAAGATAATGGCTTGTTGTATTGTTATGAGCTGGTTTGCAGAATTATTATCACAAGCTGCATACATGTCTCGACCGTGAAGCTATTTTTCAGATTATAACTTTATTGGAGTTGGTCTCGTCTAATGTACATAATAGTGAAATTTTGTAGAAATTATTGGTTTTAAATATAAAAAAAAAAAGAGTAAATTATATTCATTTATTTTATGTTTGAAACAAGCTAAATTATTTATTGCCCCTAATTTTTGGTGAGATTTTATTTGGATATTTGGTACATTGATCTCTAAGACTCGTTTCATTAGTAGAAAGTTACTGAATAAGTTGATACTCATCAAGTCATTAATTCCACAAAAATAACAAGAAACTACTACTTGGTACATACACGAAGGGTAATACAGTCTCTACACAGTTACAGGCTTTGCACATAATATCTGTTAATTATGTTTTAAAAATTTTCGTATAACTTGTATTAGTTTTCGATTAAATCTCAAATGATTTTTTAAAGATATTAAGACGAATTAATCATCATTTATGTACGATTAAAATCATCTAAGTATTAAATTCTTTTCTTTTACCATTTAAGTATATCTAACAATTATTAGAACATTGATACTTTAATGTTAATGATATTTTATACAAAAAGATTAGAATGTGGGAATTAATGCAAAACTATAAGTTAACTGAAATTTACTCTGAAGAAAAGGGAAAGAGAGAAAAGAAGCTAGGATTTAAAAGTTACTGGTAAACCCTCGGGGTTTATTTTGTAAAAACACCCATTAATGCCCTTTCCCCGTTATTTCCACATCATCATAAATTTACAATCACAACACCATTGGCCACTACACTGCCTAAGCTTGTGTCACCCTTCCCGTAACTCCGAATCTCTGACCAAGTGACCATTAGACCATAAACATTTCCTCTCCTCCATTCTTCAGTCCTAGGGTTTCCACTACAAAGTCCAGATTTATATGATTCTTATTATAACCACCCAAAACACAAAATGAAGAAATCAGTCTATCGAAACCATCTCCTGTATCTTCTTCTCCTTCTGGCACTTTCCCATTTCACCTCCGTATCATCCTGGAAAAGAGACGAATTCAGAAACTGCAACCAAACACCATTTTGCAAACGAGCTCGATCCCGCAAACCCGGTTCTTGCTCCCTCATCGCTACTGATGTCATCATCAATGATGGAGATCTCACTGCCAAACTCCTTCCAAAATACCCATCACTGCAAAATCACGAAAAAGAAGAAAACCCAGTTGAAGAAGGTCAAGAAAATCAAGAAAGTCACTACAATCATGAAGGGCCAATTAAGCCATTGATTCTTTCTTTGTCTGTGTACCAAGATGGGATATTGAGGCTCAAGATTGATGAAGACCCAAGTTTTGATCCTCCGAAAAAGAGGTTAGAAGTTCCTGATGTTATTGAACAGGAATTCTTGAACAAGAAGCTTTGGTTGCAGAGGGTGATTTCAGAGCAAGATTCATCAATTTTTTATTTGTCTGATGGGTATGAAGCTGTTCTTCGACATGATCCATTTGAGGTTTTTGTGAGGGTCAAAGGGGGTAAGAAAGTATTGTCTTTGAATTCACATGGGCTGTTTGATTTTGAGCAATTGAGGGTGAAAAAGGAAGGGGAAGATTGGGAGGAAAGGTTTAGAGGGCATACTGATAAAAGGCCATATGGGCCTCAATCTATTAGCTTTGATGTGTCATTTTATGATGCTAATTTTGTTTATGGTATTCCTGAACATGCTACTAGTCTTGCACTTGAGCCCACTAGAGGTCCTGGGGTTGAAGAATCTGAACCGTATAGGCTTTTTAATTTGGATGTTTTTGAGTATATACATAATTCACCATTCGGGCTTTACGGGTCGGTTCCATTTATGCTTGGGCATGGGAAATCTAGGGGGACTTCTGGGTTTTTCTGGTTGAATGCTGCTGAAATGCAGATTGATGTTCTTAAGTCTGGATGGGATGCTGAGTCATCAATAGCGCTGCCTTCAGATGAGGATAGGGAGGATAGGATTGATACTTTCTGGATGAGTGAGGCTGGTATTGTTGATGCATTCTTTTTTGTGGGTCCCAGCCCAAAGGATGTTATGAGGCAGTATACTACTGTGACTGGAACACCAGCATTGCCACAGCTGTTTGCGACAGCTTATCATCAATGTAGATGGAATTATAGGGACAACGAGGATGTTCAGAATGTAGATTCCAAATTTGACGAGCATGATATTCCCTATGATGTTTTATGGCTTGACATTGAACACACAGATGGGAAGAAGTACTTTACATGGGATAGGGTACTTTTCCCTAACCCAGAGGAAATGCAGAACAAGTTGGCTGCTAAGGGTAGGAAAATGGTTAATATCGTGGATCCTCATATAAAGAGGGATGACTCCTACCATATTCATAAGGAGGCTTCTGCAAAGGGGTACTATGTTAAGGATTCAACTGGTAAGGATTATGATGGTTGGTGCTGGCCTGGTTCCTCATCGTACCTTGATATGGTAAATCCAGAGATCAGGTCATGGTGGTCTGAGAAGTTCTGTTACCGGGAGTATGTTGGCTCAACTCCTTCCTTGTATATCTGGAATGACATGAATGAACCGTCTGTGTTTAATGGTCCAGAGGTATGTGGCATCATTTGTGCTCTGTGTGTGTGTGTGTGTGTATATGTGTGTGTGCTTCTCTATTCTTAATAGTCCCTAATATATCAAAGAATTATGAATATATTTGGTTCATGGAATTGTGGTAGATTTTGAAGTAAGTTTTGGCTTTCCCATCAAATTTAAATATTTTGTTTAGACTAGTACATCAGGACTTAGATTTGCAAATCTATTTCAAATCCTACCTTTTAACATGTCTTTCAATTGTTTGTACCAAATTTTAGATTTTATCGCTTTATTGTTTTTATTCTTTCTTGAGCCTTCCATTCCATCAAGTATTTAAATAATATCTGTCTGCTGGATGAGAGGCAATTGATTTTAGGATTCATAGGATCACTTCTCGAAAAGATTGCTATTTTTCCTTTGTACATTTAGGGAAACACAGGGTAGAGGGTTTGCAACGAAAACCTAATTTTATCGCCTTTGGCACAGTGTTGATTTCTATTATTGTTTTAAATTTACAATGCCCTTGGATTTTCGGATATGTGATGGACTTGTTTAATGAAAAAGTCTAAATTACATTACGGGCCTCCTTACTAGATAACAATGCCTAGAGATGCTTTACACCATGGAAATGTCGAGCACCGCGAATTGCATAATGCATATGGGTACTACTTTCACATGGCTACAGCTGGAGGACTTGTAAAGCGAGAAAATGGAAATGATAGGCCTTTTGTTTTGTCAAGAGCATTTTTCCCTGGAAGCCAGAGGTACGGTGCAGTTTGGACAGGAGATAACACAGCAGAATGGGATCACCTCAGGGTTTCAGTTCCAATGATTTTGACACTTGGTCTCACTGGAATTCCATTCTCTGGTTAGTAATTTCCCTGTGCTTGGTTTATTAACAATCAACTAAATTCTCTTATACATAGTCATATTGGTATTTTTTACAGGTGCTGATGTTGGTGGGTTTTTCGGAAATCCTGAGCCTGAATTGTTACTTCGCTGGTATCAACTAGGTTCTTTCTATCCATTTTTTAGGGCTCATGCCCATCATGACACCAAAAGACGAGAACCTTGGTTATTCGGGTAGGATGTCCTCAAACCTTCAACTGTAATTGATTATTGAAAGCCAAAGTATATGTGTAATATATTGCTTTTATTTCTGCATTAGCTAACACAGTAATGCTTATCATATATTATGACTGCCTTGTGTCTTTACAAAATATATATACGTATTTTCCCTGTTTACCTAACTATGCCCTTGTAAACTTCATTTAATTCTGGGCCTCTTATCTGATCTAAATTATTATCTCTGTAAAAATAAATTGTTGTATACCACTGTTAATACATTACCTTACGTTGATTTCAGAGAACGTAAGACTGAGCTGATTAGAGAAGCCATACATGTTCGGTACATGCTACTTCCATATTTCTATACATTGTTCCGAGAAGCAAATGTGAGTGGCATCCCAGTTATGCGTCCCCTTTGGATGGAATTCCCTGGTGATGAATCTACTTTTAGCAATGATGAGGCTCTCATGGTTGGAAACAGTATTTTGGTGCAAGGAATTTATACGGAGGTGATTCCAGATCAGATGCTCTACTTAAATTATGGCTTTGTTTGTTTGTTTGTTTTTTTATTTTTTATTTTTTTTAATTTTAACTCTCTCTCTTTACCGTGTTTGCACCATACTAACTGCATTAGAATTTTAAAACAGGGGGCTAAACATGCATCGGTCTATTTACCGGGAAGAGAATCTTGGTATGACCTGAGAGCTGGGACAGCATACAAGGGAGGTGTTACTCACAAGTTGGAGGTAACAGACGAGGCTATTCCTGCTTTCCAGCGGGCTGGAACCATCATTCCGAGGAAAGATCGTTTCCGTAGAAGCTCTAGACAGATGGAGAATGACCCCTATACCCTGGTATGCCTTTGATTCTCAATTGGATTTCTAATTTTTTTTGAATCTCTGGCTATTAAAGCAATTAAATAAAATGGCCGCTTCTGGTAAGCATCGTTTTCACAGATCTAGATGAAATCTAGCAAGTTAATTGTTATGAACCGCTCATAGCCTACTACATATAGTATGCATATATTCGGCATGCCTTGTCAATGGGTCAGTTCTATGTAGAAAGAGTAAATGCAATAGATGTTGTAAAGAAATCAACTGTACTTCCCTCTGTTCCAGAAAGAGTCAATGCAATAGATGTTGTAAAGAAATCAAATGTACTTCCCTCTGTTCCAGAAAGAGTCCCATTTAAAATTTTGCTAATTTTAAGGATATATTTTTATTCCATTTTACTCCCAAATATAATGTGTATTTACTTTAGTAGTCGTGGCATGATAGTGAAATTATTATGTTAAAACTCGAGAGCATATTTTGGAAGGGTTATTATTTGGACAATCTTCCCAAAATTCTTGCCCTTTTGCTCTTCCACCAAGAGTTATTCCTGTCATATGGAGCTACACTTTCTAAAGATAATTCACTGTCTAATTCTAGCTTTTTGCGTGCTTAGGTGATAGCTCTTAATAGTTCTAAAGCAGCTGAAGGTGAGCTTTATGTTGATGATGGCAAGAGCTTTGAATTTGAGCAAGGAGCCTATATCCATCGTCGTTTTATCTTCTCTGGTGGAAAGCTCACTTCTCTAAACATGGCACCTTCTGCTCTTGGAAAAAGCCGATTTTCTACAGATTGTACCATTGAGAGGATCATACTTCTAGGACACTCTTCCGGACCAAAAAGTGCCCTTATTGAACCGACAAATCAGAAGGCTGACGTAGAAGTTGGACCCCTACTGCTTCGAGCAGGGCGGACCCCATCTGTACTGACAATCCGCAAACCTGATGTTCGGATTGCTGATGATTGGTCTATCAAACTTCTGTAACTAACGAATTTTTCAGATATAATTCCTTGAGGAACCTCCATTGTTGCTACGATGTTGTTATCTACTGGTGGAATGATTTATTTTGTGGAGCGAACATGAGTAGCCTAGAACAACCATGTTACGAACATGTGATCCACTTTATAAATGTAATTCAACAAACTAGAACATTTCATAGATGCAGAGCCCCTGGTCGCTTAACTTTGTTTTTGCTGGAATTTTCGATTGAATAGAGTTTTTGTTTTTAGAGTAAACTACATAGAGAAAGTTGCATGCTTTGACCTGTGTACCTTCTGCTTTAAAGGGAGAGATGATTTCTTCATTTAATGCTTCATTGTAGAAGGAAATATGGAGTACAAATAGGGAAATATGGAGTAAAAATCAACTCAAATCAAATTATGGGCAGTGCTAACACACTTTCAGCACTCTGATACCGTCTGTAACGTCTCAAGACTCAAACATATTGACCCAATAATACTTAAGACCTAATCTAAAAACTTAAATTATTAGATACTTTTGGTAGTAAGTTAAAGTCATTATTGTTCTCAAACTTAATCGGTGTGGGACGGAGAATCACAAGTTTTCACTTGGAAGCCTTTCAAAGATAATTTTATGTTTTGGTGGATTAGAATTTTCTTAAGTGCTGGCAGTACTATTTTTGTGACCATATATTAGAACTTGACTATCCTGCCAAAAACAACATTTGAATATTTTCTTCGATCTGTTAATTTTCAAAAGCACTAATGATGGAAATTAGTGTTTTGTTCACCCTTTTCTTCTTTTTCCTTTTTCCTGTTTTATTTCTGTAATGTACCAGAGACCTGAATGGTTTAAATGAATTGAGCTTTGAATTTTCCCCTTCTGTTCCTACTTTCTTCTTTGTAAGTAAAACAAGCACTTTAGGGGGTACTGATGAGAGGAGAATATGTACCAGTGACCAGTCTTTTCGATATCAAACTAATCAACCTCCATGCGGTAGGGTTCCATTAGACAGTTAAATAAATTATGGTTTACAACTTAAATTTAATTTTAAATTTTCGTTAAAATTATATTTAAGTTACAAATTCAATTTTTTGAATTTATATTTAATTTACCAAACATGATTTTATTATTGCATTTAAATTCCATAAACTCTAAACGTTTAATAAGTTGTTATTTAACAAGCACATAAGTAAGAATTCAAAGTTCCAATATACTTTGCTTCATTTGATACCATAGACTATACCAGGGGTGTTAAAAGAACTGAATCTAGCCTAGCTTGTTGAGTTCAATTTCAACTAGTTAAAGTAAACAATTTTTTTTTATCAAATTTTGAACAAATCAAGCTAGTTTTTTCATAAATAACTTGGTAGGCTATTGCTGTTGAATCTATTAATAGCATTCAAGGTTAAACATGACTCCTAGAGAGTTACCAAATTACAAAGTTATCTTCTCCTTTCGTTCTATTATTTAATGTACTGAGTCCTCAATTAACCAAATTTTAAACGAGTCTTTTATTAAGCTCGTACCTTAAACAATAACTTTGTTCATTTAAAACCCCTATAGACTCTTAAAATTTTACTTTATTTTTTTGTGAATATTGTTTTCTTAGATTTTTTTTTTTTAAAAAATGTCATTCTTGCTAACATTTTTAGAAAAAATCTATAACCTGTTGCAAATTTAAAAGCATGACAAGTTAAAGATAGAGTTTTTTGAATTTCACATAGATAATTTACAATCCGACTGTCACCATTTTGGAATAGTTGAGCCTTGAAATTCAAAAATACATAAAATGCAACATAATAAAAATAAAAAACAACAAATGAGCAAACACCATCACCACCTAGTAGCTTGTTTTGAATGGCTTATAAACCTTAAGATCAAGCACAACACCAGCAATGGAACCTGCAGCAGCCGCAAGCGAAATTATAAGACACCCAATGCTCAGCATTTGGAGGCAAATCCACTTAGTGCTCCATTCGGGTATTTTCTTTTGTGCAATATACATTTCAACCGGAAAATAAACCGTTAGGGGCCAAAATCCGAACGCTCCAAGAATTCCCACAACGTCGTTGAAAAACGGAAGCAGCATTGATATAACTGTGGTTAACATCACAAAAACTGTTCTCCAAATAAGCCGGAAGAGGTTTAACTTGAATGTGTGTGACCCGAAAAGAGGGATTTTGATTTCATTTGTGATGAATTCACTGTCAGGCCACGTTGCTGCAGCCCATTTTTCGATAAATGCAAAGAGTGGTTGGCAGTAGACTTGGTATGCTCCGACAAGGTGGATTACGATGGCGGCATTGGCAATATCGAGGAGCCAAAAGGGGTTGTAGAAGCCGAAACCAGTTAGGAGGTTACCGGGTGCAAGGTCTCCAAATGCTGCATAGCCCATGCAACCACAGAGCATGTAGAAAGTAGTTGTTACTAGGATACTAATGAAGGTGGCCTTCTTCATTGTCTTTGATTCTGATGGTGGCGATTTGATCGTGTCCTGTTTTATATATCAAGTAACGGATTTGTTAATGGTCGGAAAATTATATTCCGTACACAAGACTCCCGCAAATAACATGTATCATCAAGCGCTAAACTACTTAATTTAAAAAAATTTATATATAGAAACATGCACCTGAATTTCTATGAGGATGATGGAATATGAATAGGCGAAAGCTATGTCACCAAGAGCTTGAAAGCTCCTCCAAATCTTTTGGGTTTCAGTCACTGCTCCAATGCTTATACCAGTGAGACTACCTTTGAAAGCTCCATTTTCTGTTGCATCAAATATAATTTATGAGTAAATATCTTATATACGCCAAGTCATCGAGTAGTTTTACTTGTGTATAGTCGACTGATTAATCATGATAAAAAAAAAGAAGAGAAATATCATTTTCAAATATTTGTTATGTCATTTTTTTGTACCTGCAACTTTGGCGATTCCTAGGCCAAGGCCAATCGAGGAGTAGGTAAATGACATGACAGCAGCGACAATGGAGAGCCACCATACTTGATCAAAATCTGGAATTTGAGAAAATAAAATTTCCACAATTCCAAAAGAGATCATGTAAGGGGTGCTTGACATGTGGCATGGATTCTTCCCATTGCTCGCGTGGAAACAGTTGGATCTCTTGATAGCCCTGTTGATTAATAATTTATTATCACATAATTATTTCAAGTTTTATAGGCTCTAATTAACTCTTTAATTCTGATAGAAGAGAGTTTAAAACATACATCATGCTTATTGATGATGCAATGGTATATCCAATGGCAACTCCGAAAAGATTCAAATATTGAATTACACCACATACTTTGACCTTGACTCCACCTGAAAACATAAAATGAAATCATATTTCGGTTACATGTTTAAGTCTGGCAAAAACAGTCTTTCTATAATAGAAGTAAGATATATACCAAGATTGGAACGAACTGCATCCATATAAGTGTAGTTTCTTTTGCCGGAATCGGGGTCACCGGACCGGTAACAGTCAGCTAGTAGAGATGAAGTATAGTAAATCACAAATGCAAACAACAACATCACAGCTGGGCCAGCTATCCAACCTAGCTGGGCTATAGCCCATGCCAAAGAAAGTACTCCGGATCCAATGACAGCCGTTATGATGTGGGCACTCGCTGTCCAAACAGTCCCTATAGCATTACAAAAATAGACGAGGAGAAAAACAGAGTTAATATCAAGAAACGGGGGGTGGGTAAAACAGAGGGAAAAAAATAGCAGAGAGTTACCAGTCCGTTTGAGGCGGCCATCGTCGTCGAAGGAATCAAAACATTTAGAGGTGTTTTGCGGTTGAACATCCATGGATATGTTAAAAACTTGGTTATTATAATGGTGGTGGTGGTGGTTCTTGGCGGCAGCACACTCAGCCATCTTGTTTTTGAAAATAAACAAAACAAGAAATAAATATAAGTTGTTATGAGCTAAGTAAAAAGAATATATAATGTCCAAATCTAAGCTAAAATTGCATGCTTAGTACAGAGAGAGAAAGAGAAAGAAGTAGACTACAAGTGAATTGAACTGATGCGAAGGAGGGAGAAGTTAAGGTGGTATATATAAAGGGTTGAGACTTATGGTGGGGTTGCCTAAATTAAGGAAATCCATGTGATTCAAAGGACCCAATATTAGAGTCCAAATCTTTTGGAATGATGTTTTAAATTTAATTCAATGATTGTATTTTATTTAAATTTATTAATAGTAAAAAATAAATATTAATTTTATAATTAAATTAAATTATAACACCAAATAAGTGTGACAACAGATTTGAACTATCAATATTAAGGTGGTGTCAACTACTACTATTATTACTACTGACAGAATATTTTTCTAGGTCGGATGTTCCATCATTGTTAACATAATAATAGAGTTAGAGTCCTATATGGATTCCTAACATAATAATAGAGTTAGAGTCCTATATGGATTCC
>JAUMHB010065616.1:22735-33915 GCA_032359685.1 Pittosporum tobira | reverse complement strand
TTTTCAAATATCGCTATTCACTTACTATGAGATGTTATCCTATGAGAATTGTCTATGGTACTGTCATGACTTAATTTGGTGGTGCGAGTAATGAATTGGGCCCAAGGAAAAACAACTCAAAAGCAAAATAATTATCCGAATAAATAGCACTGGTATTTAAATTTTAATGCTCATCTTCCAAATGATTTTATCACTATTGAGAAACTTAAATGTTCATCTTCCAAATGGGTTTTATCACTATTGAGAAACGGATTTTTTTTTTTTTTTTTAATTTAAGAAATAGATGAAGATATACAAGTAATTCTTCAGCCAACAAAGATACACTAACAAGAAAGGCAGGCATCCACAAATTAATTGGAGGGAAAGTAAGGAATTCCAAGACAATGCAAGAAAAGAACAATTTGACCAAGAAGGAACTAACCGGTTAGAGTACTTGCCGGCTTTAGTTGGCTATAGGAGGATGTAATCGTCCACCCTGTACGCACCCTTAAGCTTGAGGGTAGATTTAACCACGGGTGAATGGGCGAGGAAGGTACCATCAGCTTCCTTCTTTTGGAACTTAAAAGTTAAGCATTGAAGTTCCATCATCTCATCACACCTAGGAATGTGGGTTCGGGCCATCAATAAGGTGTGATCGCCAAGATAGAGAAGACTGCTCCAGTACCCAAGTTTTTCTTGGTTTTGGAATAACCTATTATCAAAATTTATCCCATCGGCCCACTTCACAATGTTCCATTTATATCGGTCCAAATCATAATAAACAAACTCACCACAGCCTGGAGGTATAACAAAAATAACATTGTCCACAAGCACAGACAAGATAAGATTATGATAGGGAGGTTTGAGATTTGGGATTAGGCAGGTCCAGGAGTTGTCACTTGGATGTAGTTCATAGAGGGGGGAGTGATAATTACAATTGAAACAGACGAGAATTCGATCCCTCTTTGGATCAGAAAAGGATCCAAGCACTTTTCTCAGGTCTGGATCAACATCAGGCCCTCTAAAGGGCTCCCACAAGGGGAGGGGGGAAGTGATGTGATCTGAATTTGTTGTATCTAAGAACTCACCTTCGTTAAAGAGGTAAATCTTACGCTCATGAACCAAAACGTCCCTGAATAGTGTAGGATGGCCGCCGTTCATTCTGCTGGCGACTTGCAAGTCATTCTTCCCATGGAGACTATTAGTGGCATCGAAACAAAAGACATCATCATGATAATAAAAACGTCTTCTTGGTACTGTTGATGGTGTTTGGCCACCGAGCAAGTAAATGAATGATCGCACGGACACAGCTACAAAATTGACCTTACCTTCGTCATTATCTTCCGGGTCAACCCATTCCAGCCTCCTAGCCTTCATCTCGTGACATTCATAATCCTCACCTAGATCTACCTCGTGCCAAACAGACCCACGGGAAGAAACATCCCGCCCTCGAATATACACCTTTGTCTTCTGATCGATACGATCATAGCTTTCAGTAGTCGCTACCACAGAAACCGCAGTCATAGCTCTAGCGTTTTGGTTTTGCAGAGGTGGTGTAATAGCTCTAGGTTTTGGTTTTTCTCTTCTGGATTCTTTCGCAATTGGGATGCATTTACCACTACCCAAAAAATCCTATCCCCTTAAACTTCCGACCCGACCCGACCAGGGGCCTGTTTGATAAATTTATTTTTCCTTTTTGAAACCCTGTTCAATCATTTACAAAATACTCGCTCCGTAAAAAAAAAAAAAAAAAAAAAAAAATGAGAGTTGATGAGTCTAAGGGCTTATTTTTTTTTGACAGAGGGATTATCTTTTTTGTTTGCTTGTTTATTTTCCTTTTCCCGGAAAAGTAAAAAAACACTTGAATTCTCCTCATTTGGTTGAAAGTCAGTATGTTTAGGATTCTTCTCCTCTTTCCCTTTGAACTAATGCTTCACAATGTACATCCTTTTTCATAAGTAATCTATATATTTAGAATTAATAAAGTATATATATATATATATATATTTGATATCCAACAATATGATAATTAATTAAATTTGTTAATAGAAGATAATTGAATTTATAGATTGTATTTTTATTGGTGCTCTAGTATGGTAAATTTGAACTGATACCACTTTATGTTCGAAAATATAACAACATATTATTGATATTAAAAAGTTAATTTTAGATATTTTTAAATTTAAACGAACATGAATAATTTTATATATGACTAGTTTCAAAAATTTAATTACAAAAATTATTTTTTACAATATCCAAATAGATATATAATAATTTTTATTATATTCTTAATTTTAAATTAATAATAATTTTATATTTTTTAATGAAATTAGTATTTAAATAAAAAAATGATATATATTGTCATAATAATGTCATTGCTAATCAGGATTTATTATTAAATACATCTATATGTTAATGAAAAACAAGTTGGACAGCTGTCCAAGTTACTATCAAAAGTTGGGAATTTTTAACCCTATAAAAGTTAAGTTGAACTATAATACGTTATTTTAAATTAAAAAAAAAAGTAAAAAAAGGTAATAAAAAAAAAAAAAAGAAGAAGAAGAAATACAGTATACTAATGAGAGAGAGAAATGTACTCTCATACAATTTGAAAAACGTCTTTTAAATGAACTTATTATATACATTTTTTAATAAATAAACTTTAAATTTTATAAATTAATTTATGTTTGTTGTTTTGTTTTTTAATTTATTATTATTACTTTTACGAAAATAAGACTCCGCCTTCATGTATAGGATGTTAGGTCTCTTTGGCCCTGCATAAAGATCAATTATTGAGTGTGACAAAATAGCATTTTAACCCGCTATGCCCGTGGGCTTTGTTTATTTAATAAGGAAGTTCTTTTGGCCCGTGTTCATTAATCAACGCCACGGAAATTCCACTTTAAAAAAAAATCCACATAAATTTTGACTTTGGAATTTGTCTTTTTGATAATTATATCTTAACATTCATTAACATATAAATACATCCATCTATTCATTAACATATAAATACATCTATCTATTTGAGTATTAAAAGTGATGAGTATAGATGATTCAGGATCCACCAGATAATCGACTATTAAGTCCAATGATGAAGTCAACACATTTTTTTTCGTTTTACGGTTTTCTCTCGTTTTTACATGTTTAGATTTGGTGTGTGCAACAAAAACGTCGAGGAGGACAGTTAGAAGAGTTTGATCTAGACCCCAAAAGGAAACTACAAAAGAGATTGAGGGAAAAAGATCGAGCTCAAGGGAATCTAAGTCCAATATTTGATACTTTGACTGCATCGGAGAAGCGAGTAGAATTCACAATGGTAGATCAAAAAGAGAACGTGATAAACCAAAAGAATATGATGGAAGAATTTTCAGCCTCGACAGTCCAAAATTGTTTGTCAAACATCATAAGACCAACGGTTTAGGTGAACATCTTTGAGCTTAAACCTTGTAAAAACACTAGCTTTGTTAACTTTGGCATGAATCTAAATTACTCCAACACGAATAATCCTTATTTAAACACCTATAATTCAGGATAGCGAAATCATCCTAATTTACAGTGCGAAGGTCAAAACTAATAAGCTCCAAAGGCACCACCAATGGATAAGTCTAATTTGCATTTAGAGGATTTGATAAACGAGCTAACCCACACAATGGAAGAAAACATCAAGAGCACTTATGCTCATTTTCTGCATCAAGATGCCACTATTAGGAATAATGAAAAACAAGTTGGGCAGCTAGTACAATAGATAACAACAAGGTCGTATGGTTCTTTGCCAAGCAACACTGAAAAGAATCAGATGGAGAATGCGAATGCTATCACGCTAAAAAGTGGTAAAGAGGTAAAAAAAAAAAAAAAACCAGAGGATAAAGAAAAAGAAAATGAGAGAATTGAGGAAGAAGAAGCCAAGCCACAGAAAGAATTATTATCATCATCTCAAGCTGAAGTGAATGAGTCTTCCCCGAATCCATACATTCCACTAATTCCATATTAATTCCATATCAAGGGAGACTTGTGAAGAAAAATAAGTTAAAAGTCGAGCCACAAAAATAACAATCATCATCCTCTCAAGCTAAAGTGAAAGAGTTTGCCTTAAATCCATACACTCCACCAATTCCATATCCAGGGAGACTTATGAAGAAGAAGAAGTCAGATTTTGTGCAATTCTCAAAATTTGTGGAAGCCTTCAAGAAACTACACATCAACCTAACACTTATTGATAGTCTGATACAGATGCTTAGTTATGCCAAGTTTTTTAAGGACATGATGGCGAACAAAACGACATTAGAAGAAAGTGAGATTGTAAAATTGAACGAGGGATATTCTACAATTCTGCAGAATAAGTTGCCACCAAAGTTGAAAGATCCATGGAGTTTCACTATTCCTTGTTAAATTGCGGAAGTTCAGTTTAATAAGGCACTATGCAATATGGGAGCAAGTATCAACCTAATGCATTATACAGTTTTCATGAAGCTTGGGGTAGGAGAGATAAAGGATATTATTGTATCACTCTAGTTGGCAGATATATCGATTAGATATTTGAGGGGTATAATAGAAAACGTGTTGGTGAAAATAGGCAAATTTGTGTTTTTCTCTAATTTTATTGTTCTCGAGATAGAAGAAGATGTTGAAATATCGATTATTTTGGGAAGACATTTTCTAGCAACGGGGGAGACTCTTATTGATGTGTGAAAAGGTGAGTTGGTATTGTAATTGGGGAAAAAAAAGTCACTTTCAATGTCCTAAAAGCCATGAAGTACCCCAAGTGAGCCAAAAGACTTGTGGAAAATATATATATTTGGAGGCCAATAAGCCTTGGCCTAGACCTTGGCCACCTCCACAGCTGTAATTCTTCACTTTTTTGTTATTTATTTAGCATTTTGGACAATATTTTTTTTAGTAGCATTCTGGACAGAATAAAAAAAGAAACAGAAAAGCAGAACAAGTCAATGGTTGGTCTCTTTGCTGCCGAGTTGGTTTGGGCTTGCCAGCTGTGAACGTGGGAGAGGTAACATTAGTTTTTAACAAAATTAGTAAATTATGCTTCCTACCTCCAGGTTTTTCAACTCTTATTTTATCCCCAGAACCTCCAACGATTCAAAAGTTAATCCCTGAATTTTCAAATAATTTCAATTTATTCTATGAACTTTCAGAAAATTTCATATCAATTCCTGCGATTTTGTTTCTTTCAGTTTAGGCATGTGTCCTTGGTTATTTTTGAGTTGGGCCCGGAAAAAAAGAGTACATAAAAGGACATGCGGTCCAACATAGATGTAATTATTTTCCAACTTCTTCGGAAATATGATCCAATTACCCATTCTACTTTCTATACATCTGCTCATTGGAAATCTCAGCCTACCAAAATTGTTGTAAATAAAGAATGTGAGCTTGATTTAGTTTCGACAACTATTTTTAAAAGGATCAGGCTTACAAACTCAAGCAGTTTCATTCACTTCTGTAATTCCTTGGCTAGACAATACTTCGATTACAATTACGGAGTTACATTGTCACAATCAACTCTGATCCCCACATATTGCAGGTATCATGCTATGTTGAGCCTATGAATGTTGCACGTGTTGTTTGGCAAAGGTTGAATCTATCAGCTATGAGGATATGTCTAATGGCCATGCCGTGTGGATCTTAGCTTAAACATTCCTAGATTATCTGACTTGAGTCCTATAATTGTTCGTTTTCCAAATCGCCAGTATAAAGGTCTCACACCCGGCTGTAATACATGCCTAATATAAGAGAAACGTCTTAGCATTGTTCGCTCACTAGGCGCCAAGGACATATATAATAGAAACTTCTTAGCATTGTTCACTCACCAGGCACCAAGGGCAACTGCTCAGGTGAGCGAGTCAATCAACCTATCGACATTTGATTTAGTGTCACTGTGAACTAAAGAGGGTGTACCCATTGTATAAGCCTTCTGCTAATAGCAAGAGTATAGGAAGGTCATATTTAAGCAGTCTTATCCTTATTTATCAATAAAGAGATTGTTTTGTCATGACTTGAAGCGTTGAATGAGTGAGCACTTGACTATGGCGACAAACACGTCCTTTTAGTGTCATTGCAAACTATTCACGAATAATCTTAAGCAACATTAGAGAAGTCTAACCAGTGCACAATGTCCTTCCAAGTCTTACCTAGCCCAATGTACCAAGAACTGGGTTGCATGATCCAGTACGTGGTATGGTACATTGGCGTATCAGATAAGTGGTGTTCCCATTCAAGCTTCAGAGAAGATAAATAAAGTAAAGGGCATTTGATCAGAATATTGTACTAGAATAGGTATTGAAGATGTACCTAGTGTTCCGTTATGAGATAGCAAGAGAGGCATGCCAAGTAGAATGCTCTAGAAAGAAACAGATCACATTGAGATAGACACAGGGAAGGGACGTTATGGTTAGGGTCGAACAACTATACCTTAACACATTAAAATATTGGATTGTAATCACGTGTAAATATAAATTTCATTAATAGGCTCCTTAAAATTTGAACTCACTTAATACAAGTATAATTTTAATATTCCTTTTCCCACCTTGAGTTATTGCCTTAAAAAAGTAGCAATCTCTTTTCCTTATATAATTTTTACACTTTTATATTGCTGGTGGATTCAATAGAAGTTAACTACTTAAAACCTATATTGAGTTGTATCACCCTTGTTGCTTATTAAGAAGAATCTTACTAGGCATTAAGTCTAATTTCATATTCCTAATGAGCTCAAGATAAGTTATTTTTATAAATTATGTATTATTGTAAAATATTTTACCTACGCTTTTTTTTTATGGAATATTTTATCTACACTCGAAATACTTTTTGGACTTGTGGATCCAGATTTCAAAAAAATTTAATTAATTAGTGTGCAAAGTTATAACTTCTATTATAAAATTACCACAACAAATGAAACTCTGTGAATTGCCACCCCGATATTATCATTCCAGATGGCAATAAACCACAAGATTGGGTAACACCTGTCCTTCTCCTTCCCACTCCATAGAACTTGTATGATTGTACCACTATGTTGGGATACCATGGAGATGCATACATTGCAGCAACTGCAGCCTCCTGTATCACTTACTTCCAATTTAAAGGTTTCTTCATATCAATGTTGATTTTCAAATATCGCTATTCACTTACTATGAGATGTTATCCTATGAGAATTGTCTATGGTACTGTCATGACTTAATTTGGTGGTGCGAGTAATGAATTGGGCCCAAGGAAAAACAACTCAAAAGCAAAATAATTATCCGAATAAATAGCACTGGTATTTAAATTTTAATGCTCATCTTCCAAATGATTTTATCACTATTGAGAAACTTAAATGTTCATCTTCCAAATGGACCAACAAGAAAGGCAGGCATCCACAAATTAATTTGAGGGAAAGTAAGGAATTCCAAGACAATGCAAGAAAAGAACAATTTGACCAAGAAGGAACTAACCGGTTAGAGTACCTTTTTTAATTAATTTTAAATTTTAATTCCAATAATCATTTTTTACAAATATTCAAAAAGATTTTATGTCAATTTGCATTTGAATATGATTTTAATTGGCATTTTGCTTATATATATATATATATATATATACCGATTTACATACGCACTTAAGCGCATATGTTTATGGTGATTAATTAGTCAGGCCCCAGAATCTAGATTATTATATATTAAGAATGAAGAGATGCATGGTTTGTCCGTCGGAGTTCTTGTAACTTCAACATCTTCATTTTTTTCGATGATTTTCAAATCAGATATAGACTATGCTGTATTCTGTTAATAGTAGCTTCAATACCTCTGGCTCTTGTGGATGTAAATTTTTTCTGTTTGAAATTTGGTGTGCCAAAAATTGAAACCAACCAATTTGTTCCAAAACCACAACAATAACGTAACAATAATAATTAATGACATTAGTACTAATTACATTACTAATTCGATCAAACAATTTTAAAAAAAAATTAAGTTAACACGTAAGTAAATAATCAAAGAAAAAGATTACATATATATATATGCATGCACAGAGCTGAGAATTAAAGAGTTGGCTGCAGGCTGTGAAATCAACTCGATCTTCTATCTCCTTCTTCTCACTGATATAAAACACGAGACGGCAGCCATGATTACTTTCATTGCAATGTAACTCAAGTCATCAAATACAGCTGAAAATCTCATTTCCTGACGTTCCCAAATTATCGTAACGCATAAACTCAGCTGATTAAACATCGTCAGCAAGATGGCCATCCTATCCGAATTAACAAGTCTAATTTGCAAATTTCAAGAGACAGGGAGATCGAGATCGAGGAAGAACTCTAATTAATTATAAGGAAAGTGTTCTATTTATTTAGGTAGGAGGGTACAATATTCCTATTATATATTGTTGCAGCTTTATTATATATTGTTTTCTTGCATGATAAAGGGGTAAATGTGATAAAATGGGAAATTGCATGAAATTTTAGGGAAGCTTCCTTCGATCTGATATATGGGACGTTTTCATATGGACAACAGCCATACGCTCTCGTGTGATCATTTTACATTAAATTTTAGGGAAGCTTCCTTATGATATACTATATATATATATATATATATATGAATTAATTTGTTTAACTTTAGTCAGCGTCAGTGTGAATGATGCATGGAACTTATTTGTAAAATATTATTAATTACGAAAATTAGTGTTTTAAAAAATTTATCAAGTTTGTAATTAACAACAACTTCATTTTAAAAGGTCAACACTACACCTAACGGAAGGAGTGTCATAAAATGAAAATTTTATACATAGTTATAGTATTTTACTACACTCCGTGTAAGAAAATTAGAGTTTTACTTAATCTTTCAAATTTTTGGAAGCAATTTCTAATCTAGTACGTGCACTATGATACACACAACTACAGGTATTATAGTGTATTAGGAGGTATACATTTAAATTCGTGTATTATACTTACGTATAAAATATATAAATCATGTATATTACGGTACACGTAGTTACATACATTATAATTCAATCCCCTTTTTTCTCATATAATTACGTGAAAATCGAAAATATGTAACAACTTATATTTTTATTTTAGTAATTAATCATGTAAATTTTAATAATTAGAGATAGATATCGAAAACTTTCTGATGACATCTTGACCAACACTCTCCCTGGGAGAAAATGATCTACCTAATTAAGTGAGGAGGTGGTGCAATAATTAAGGAAATGTTCATGGACAGTTTGGAGGAAGATTTGAGATAGTGTCAAAATAAATTGGAAAATGAAAAAGGTTTTTTACTTGTTATTATATGAGCGAGTAAGGTTTTGGTGAGGTCCATAAATAAAATATATGTATCAAAGCTTTTAACAATTTAAAAGTGAATGCTAATTTATTAATATCAACTGCTCATGACTTCACATATACTTCATCTGTTTTAAAATATAATAACATTATTAATTTTAAAAAAATAACTTTTAAATTACATAAATTTATTTGTTATAATCAATATAATTGTAAAAGTTTTAAACTATGTGATAAGTATTATTAGTTGCAATAAACAATTTTCTCAAAATGGTGTAAATTTGAATTTTATCCACTTCTATTAAACTTCTACCCTACACGTTGCAGGAGAGAAAATGTTGTAAGTGAGAGAAAAAAATATAATTTCTCGCATATTTGGTAACTTCCAAGATCGATTTTTTTTTTTTTTATATATATGTATATTTTACACTAATACCTTTTGGACTAGTTTAGATAAAAATTTACATCATTTTAAATATAATTGTTCTTAAATATATTTTTTATGCAAAAATTATAATTAAATATATATTTATAAAACCTGTCTTTTTTTTTTTATAAAGATATCTTTAATTTTAAAACGGATGATTATTGATTGAAAATTTTATTGTATTTTCTTTATTTCATAATCGTATAATGTTTGAGTGCCTATACGTTGTGCTGAATTTACAGAATTAATTGTTTGTTTGTGGGATTGAGCAAGAAGCATGCAGAAAAAAAGCAGTTATATGATTTTATTTTTTTTCAATTTAAAAATGTTATAGTTAACCATTATTTGAAGTTCAATGTAATTAATTTAAAGTTTTAGGGTTTTTCTTTATTATTTTTTCTGTTGTTAGCTGGGTTTCTCAATACCTGCTTATGGTATGGGGAAAAAAAAAATAAAACTCGCGACATGTCAAACCTGAAGCGAGAATCATACCACTAGACCAAATGCCAGTCAGGAACTCCAAATCTTTTTTAATAAATTTATATGAATGAACTAGGCTTCACTCCCCTCCCTCCGGAGGCTCGGTCGATAATTACATTACTGGTACCACCAAGCTGAATATTCATTCTTTTAGAAATAATAAAATACAAAATATAATATACTTTTAATATGAAGATTTTTTGAAGTAGCAAGTATATATTCTTTTTTGTAAAATGGGAGTGTAATTTTCATTGAAATAATAAAAATCCACCCCCCCACTCTGACATTCATTTATAGGAGGGGGTCAAATCTTAGAATGTGTTTGGTAGAAGCCAAAAATAGAAGGCTTTGAAATCCTACATGTGGCCTTATTTTTCTCTTTTTTATTTTCTTACTCAATTTCTTTTCTATTTCTATATATATATATATATATATATATCTAAAAACATCTTTTCCCTTGTAATTAAAAATAAAAAAATAAAAACATCTTTTCCCTTTCATTTTCTATTCGATTTAATTGTGCGAAACACACTCGTAGGAATTGCTTCAAGTTCGGACATAGTAGTATTCATTTGATGGCCATGCACGTACTCCTACTAATTACCCATCAATGCTCTTCCGAAGTTTACTGCAATTCACAAATTTCTGTTTCCATTTCTACTCTGTTTAATTATTATTTAAATAAGTTATGAAATTGCAAAAATAATAAATATATAATTGAGAGAGAAAAATGGTGGGAGAAAAGTGAGGCTAAGGAGGGAGAAAGGAGGAAATTAAAGCTTTTAATTGCTTGATCTCTCCTTCTCTACTACTTCTTCTTCTTCTTTATTAATTAGTAAATTGTATAAAATAATTTGACAAGGGAGTGTTTGGAAGGCAGACATGGCATTGGTAGGAAAAACCCAGAAATGCATGGCATGCGACAAGACTGTTTATCCGGTGGATCGGGTAGCACCCGATAAAACCCGGGTTTACCACAAAGCTTGCTTCCGGTGCTATCACTGCAAAAATACCCTCAAGGTATGTATATAT
>JAUMHB010065616.1:0-14801 GCA_032359685.1 Pittosporum tobira | reverse complement strand
CAACACTCGGGATAAACAATGTTCATTTTAACTCACAACCAATATAACAGTTCTTTAATTGGTCTTTCACTTCTTTTTTTTTCTTTTTATTTTACAATACGACCATAGAAAAAAATCAGAGATGAACACTAAAATCATTTGTAATCTACCTCTTCTCCAGAATATTTATTTTCTGCGACATGCAGTCCTCCTTTTCCTTAGCTTTCTCAGCCTGTTGACGGACACAAATACATTAACAAAGCCCTATAAGAGAATTCATAAAGTTAAACAGCAAATTATATTGACGGAAAAAAGATTCATTAAACCGAAATTAAGAAAGTAATAGAGATTGTCAAAACCTCCACTATTGAGTGATCTCGTTCAGCAAATGCAGCAGCCACACAGCCTTGAAAAAATTTAAGCTGCTTCTCTGCTTCCATATTCTGAAAAATGTTTACAAGAACTAAGCACCAAGATAATAAATAATGACCAAATTAATCACCAAAAATTATCCAAATTACACTGAGAGGGGAGAGAGACCTTTGTGACCTCTGCACTATGTAGATCAGCCAACTGGCTCTGCAACAGCAAAGGAAACACATAAAACTTATTACCCAAGGGATTATGCAAAATGATATTGGATAGATGGTAACAAAGAAAAAACCTCACTTTGATTTGATAAGCCTCTGAAAGCTCCTCTTGAAGATTTGAATTCTCTCTCATGCAAGCAGCTAACTTCTTTCTCAAGTTCTCAATCTCCTGCTCCAAGGCAGCTGTCCTAATTCGGAATTAATCCCAACACGAGGTATTCTTATTGCTTATTCATAAAAAGTTGACTATTCCATACGCCTACAAAATACTATTTATTTACTAACTCATGAAGCCTCATAAACATAATACAAGTCTTGTACCTTTGGAAATGCATTCGTGCGGCCACAGAAAGATAGCCAGGTCCAGCTTGTTGCATACACAATTGTTCAATATCTTTACGTAATTCATCACGCTCTACAAAAAGAACAATAAATATTACGCTTTGAAAATAGCTAAAAATCGCATCGAATCAATGACCTTGAGGTGATTATTCCTAAGGCAGAATTATTTAGAAAGTTTGATACAATGGTAGGGGGCGTGCAGGGCCCATGCCTGACGCTGGGATGGGGGACAGGGAGGGGAGGGGAATTAATCAAAATCTAACATTTAAGTAATTGATAAGCTAGAGTACCAAAGGTGCACATACCACTCTCCAACTGTTGAACACGAGCAATCAAGGCCTCGTTGTCATTTATATTTTCGTCCATGGCTGCAAGAGAAAGTGGGGTGAAACAATATATAACTTATATTCAGCAAATAACATACTCCCTCCGTTCCAAAATTTTGAAACACCTTAAAAAATTATGGTTTCTATAGACAATTTTACGGTTGATGCCCTTTAGTAATTTCTAAAAGGTGAAAGTCTGGAGACGTAGTGTCAGGAAGACGTAGAACGCTGCAATAATAGTCTTGATTTAAGCTTCACTGAGAGAGAATACTGTTTTAACATTTAAACATTGAGCTTCCGGTTCTAAATATCCAATTTTCGTTAATAAGTCTCCGCATTTTGTTCTATAAGGCGAACGCCCACGCTGTTACAAAGTTGGCTAAAAAAAAAAATTTGGAACGCAACCCTTAGATGGATTTTGTGTAAAGATAATTTTCAGGGGAGAAGGTTATCTAAAGTCCATACATCAGCCATCTAACTAGGCAACAGTTTGCCATAAGATTTTCACAGCTGCCACAAATATTTTCTTCTGATTTTCAATCCATAACATTTACATATTGCTCAAATTATAAAAAGAAATTTATTTATTTATTTTTTAAATCTCAAAAGTAATATTATTATGAAGAAAACATCAAGTTTCACAAAGACTTGTAGCTAAAATTAAACATCAAGCCACAGAAAATTATGACTTAGGGCTTCCAACTCTAACAAAAAGAGGAAATTGGTCTAGTCTAGCGGGTTTGGGAATTAAAATTCAGACAATCATTTATAAAGGTGGTTTTGAAATATGAAGGCGAATGAGAAAATAAGTGAGAGCAAAGTAGAACTTACAAGTTAAAATTAGCCAACGGGCGAGAGCGAGTTGATTCCGTCGAACAAGAACGACCTGGTTTTCAGTTGTTGGCCGTCAAATATTTATGTTGCCGGATACTACTTCGAATCAGATCGAAACACGCAGACTCGTACTTCTTCTTATCGATTAAAATTCTATATGAATGAACTTCTTCTTTTTTCTTTTTTTTTTGTAAATTGTTTTTTATTTCATCCTGACCGCTGTCTCAATTGTGATAAATATCTTTTGATTGGATCAATAAAGAATCGGCTTGAGCTTGATTAATAAAAAAAATAAATATTTTTTAATATAATAATTTCAAAATAAATATGTTATTAATTTTAAAATTAAAAAAAAAATCCTCTTGTAAATTCAAGAGATTTCTTCTTTTTTTCGTTCTTAATTAAAAATGAAGGGAGTAATATAAATGCCGTTTTAAGTTCATGAAACCTTTATCGGGCGGAAAAAGAAAAATCATGAGACCAATATTTTCCCTTGATATATACAATATTTGTCATTTTCCAAATTAAAAATAGTTATTGCTTTTTATTACTTTGTTTATCAATTGGAAAGAGAGTTTTAATTTATTCATTCATAATATATAATAAAATTAAATTCTCAACATGATTAAAAATAAATTTATAAAAAATAACTTTTTTATGTTGGAAGTTAGTATCATTTTTCAAAATTATATATAAATTAAAACAAGTTTGATGATCTATAAGACATTTTCCTCTACTCTATAAGTTTTATAAGACATTTCTGAGTGTCTATTCAAATTAAAAGAGTAAAAATGACAAAAATTATGTTTCTAATATATTCATTTTGTGCCAAAAGGCATGTTGTTCCCTTTCAGAACACGGAATTCTATTTTTTAAATCTTTGCCTACAAAATAAGAATTTGATTTTTATTGATTATAAAAAAATTATAAAAAATAAAAATAAAACTCTTTTTAAGTTTACTCTTCAAGTCTCCTTAAACCGTACTAAGGTTACATCACTCATATATTACCACTCAATTCAATTTTATTCGGAATCGGTTTCATTTATCACACTACATTTGAATAACTTAAGAACAGGTAATATGTTTAATATTTCCAAAATTGAACAAATACTGGGTGTAAAAAGTACCAAACAAAAACCTGCTACCGACCTCTTCTCAGATTTGGACTATGACTACATTTCGCCGGCTTCTAGTTGTCTTTACATTTCAATGGTAAATTTTCACGTTTATATCAACGGTTTCGAATATACATAGACGTGATCAGAGTCCATCTTTCTTTTATACACGCCCTTATTGTCTCGTCTTTTTCATCCACTCCCACGTTTATGTTTCCTGCCACCTACCTTGTGGTACGAGAACGATTCAAATAGGGACTCTGTTTAGCTTTAGCTCTACTATTTATAGAACTTGGCATTTAAATTATTTTTTAAAAAAAAAATTGATAGATTTGAAAGAAAAAATATATTGAATCCAAGCTCGAATCAATCTAAAACCAAACCAAGAGTAAAACCACCCACTTTATATTTCCACTCCTCAGCTCTTTTTCTGTAGATCATCATACCATGTTCTAGTTCAAGTTGCTCATGGCTTTCTCCTTCCCATCAGCAACATGAATGTTCTTTTGGAGAATATTCAAACCTCCCACTCTGCATATGACAATTCTCACAACCCTCTTTAAAAGTTTAAAATTCAAATCATTAAAGTGCAGAGATTGCCATTGAGACGAACGGTACATACCAAATTGGTGCTTTTATGAGTCAGATGGATGCCCTAACCAAACAAAATCCAAATCATGCCATGTTAAAACCAGTAACCTTAAAATCAAATATTATTACCAACAGAACACATTAATAATAATAAAACAAACACGAACACAGTCGAAAGATAAAATCATTGTCCTAATGCCACAGGCGTACAATGGATCACACCACCACAGGAAGCTTGCCCAAAACACATTTAAAACTAACAGTGTCAATTCTTTCCAAGGAAGTCAGCAGACAATAAAGAACATTTTCAGACAAATACGTTTAGAAATAAAAATATCTAATGTTCGCGTTTGATTCGCATTCCTCGCAGAAAAAAAAAATTACATTGAAATTAAGTAGTGGTTGAAATGAAATGGTTAGATATCCCTATAATTTAAGTTGAAAATGAGGGAAAGAATGGAATTAATGAGACCGACCTCCTCCAAGATGAGTAATCATTCACTTCTCATTTTCTCATCCACTACATTTTCAACAAAATTTTGAAACTAAACAACACATTTCATTCCAACCACCACTTAATTTCAATGTAAAAAATTTTTCTATTTCTATTTCTTAAGGAATGAGAATCAAACACAATATAAATATATTTACAACTAATTGTTGATAACAAACCATAAAAGCAGACCCAACTACTCAAGTGCATGATCCTCCTTTATATCCAATCACATGCCATTAGTCAATCACCCAATAAATATTTTCACATACCACAGGCAATGGAAAGGAGGTATCCGCATAATTTTAATAGCCCAGAAAAGGCTTATGATATTCACAACTACAAACAAAGTCAGGCTGAAAATATGCATAAATAAAACCTATCAGGGTTGGTTCAGAAAGAAGCTCAAACTCAAATATCCTGATTTCCTGGTAAGCATTTCCATCAGGCTGGAATCATCTGCAAATTTTGAGAGATGTGGATATATATCAAAACCTGATTATGCTGCTCATGCAGGACAACTCAAGCTACAATAAAATACTCCTCTGCTCCAAAAAAATCAGCTCCAATTCAACTTTTGAAAGTCAATCCTTAAAATTCTACTATAAAATACAATTGCGAACATTGTAAATAGTCCAAAGAGTCTTACTGATTAATAACATTTGTTTTCCAATCCTATATCATTAATCACATCAATTTATATTAGGATTTTGCAACTTAGATTCTCAAATTCAGAAAGGGGCATATTTTGTTTTTTCTTTTTCTTTTTTTTTGGGGGGGGGATTCTATATTGCAAATGGGACTCTTTTTGTGGGACAAAGGGGAGTATGAAAGAAAAAGAAAGTATATTCTCACCATCCTTGGGGTGCTTCTCCCCTTGAGTGTCTTCATAGCTGCTTCTGCAAAAGCTTGAGCAGCATCAGCATCTGCTTCTGCTGCCTCAGCCTCCCTTGCAGCTTCTTCAGCTTCAGCAATGGCAATTTCTGCCTCAGCAACTGCCCTAGCAGCGGCAGCTGCTGCCTCCTTCGGAGTCATATTCCTCAGCTTTGCCAACTCTTCATCAATTTCAGCTTTTGTAGGCAACTCATCATCCTCGTCATCTTCATCCATGTCAACTGTAGGTGGAGAAAGCCTCTGCCTTCCCTCTAGGAGTAACATGGGGGGGTGTCTTCTTCTGTCAGGCGATGCTGATGGGGCTGCAATTCTAGGGGGGGCAATTCTGTACTTTCGTTTTGTCTGCAATAGAAAATCTTAAAAGATCAACAAAATGACCAAGTTTGCTGAAAGCTGACCATAATTCTGTATTTTCGGCTATTATCATATTATAGTAACCTAACCAACATGGTTAACAATCACAAATATTAATGCAAATAGATGACATCCAATTACCTTGACCAGTTTACCACTCGCAGTCAAAAATTTCAGTTTTGCAGACAGAAGCCTTTTGAAATTTGGAGGAGCCCAGTACTCTTCCTGCAAAAATAGAAGATGTGCAAGTTAGAAGAGAAATTTATAGCTCTACTACACGTGACATTAAATGACAAAAAGTGTTACTAAGATACGTAAGGATCATTACTAAACATCACTACTCATGTTGTAAATCAACTTATCCACATAATAGATACTTAATATATATATATATATATATATATATAAGAGATTTTACCTCAATGTATGTACCGATAGTGGTCTTATTAGAACCACCAGGCTCCTTCAAACTGTTTATAGCCTCCACTATAAGATTGTCCAACCTATGAACAATGACAAATAAGTATACTGTGTTATTTGACACTAACACAAGAATAACAAATAATTGTACAAGATATCCCCTCCTTTCCAAAACATAAGAGCAAAATGAGATCTTATTTTGTTCCAAAATATAAGAGCAAAATGAATTTAAAACAACCTTTACTCCAAATTCGATTATTTCTTCGCATGTCACTTCCTCTACACTATTTCTTCTAAAAAAATTCTAAAGTGGCTCAAGACTTGTCTCATCATCTTTCATTATATAATCTCTGTGTACAATTGTTAAAGCTTCTTTTGCTCTTATAATTATAATTTTTCTAAACAAAGTATGTTATGAAATGTCCAAAAATGAATATAAATAAAAACCCGCAAGGATAATACATAAATAGTGTATCGTACCGACTTTTAACTCAAATGGATAAATATTTATCTTAATATTTAACTTTTTAGAAAAATGCTCCTATATTTTGGAACGGAGGGAGTATAAATTATTATTCGTATTGTCTTACTACCATACTTTAAGAAACTTAATGACAGACAAGAGAATATGAGATGCTTATATGTGAAGGTTTCTTGATCGTGACTAGTTCAAACTAGATAGGTGTTATTTATATATTTTACAAAAAATAATTTCATATTAAAAAAGAAAGTATTAATGGATAAATGGTTAGATAATGCATGTATACAAAACTTATCCCACTTTGCTATCTGGTTTTCAAGCTTTCAGAAAAATAGTTTTGCACGTGGTACAAAACTACTGCAACCAGGCCTGCACGATCCTTTGCATCCACCAACATCGAGGAAATTAGAATATGCAAACAACGAATATAGAAAGTCTAACCTGATAATAGATCTTTTTGAGCTACCAATCCGTGGAGAACCAGAAGCTGCAAGCGGCTTAGCATCGACAATTTCTTCATCACTTGGAACAAAAGGAGCAAGGGCCATAGAGTTATCATCCTCTCTAGGAGCCTGTTGCATTCTTTTAAGTGCTAACCTCGCCTTTTCTCTGGATCCCCATCCATTTGCCATCACGCTCATGTTCCTCCACTTGTCCTAATAAAATTAAAGCCAGATATATTACCACAATATACAGAATACTCAAAGTAGTTTTATATGTCCTGAAATAATTTAAAAGCGCCGTAATTGCTTGATCAGCTCTAAATATTTTCTAGAAAAAGGAGCACTAAATTTACTAAGATGAGAGCATTTTTATACCTTCAGATCTACATTTGAGCGCAGATACAAAACACCGCTATACTCTGGATCTTTCAGAATAGTACGCCATTTGCCTGCACCATGCTTAATCACCCCAGATTTAAGTGCTGCTTCTTCCTCTGCTGTCCATTTTTGCTTAGGAGCACCCATCGAGGATAGCAAAAGAGTTGTAACAATCTAACAGCACTAGAGTAAATCAACAAATACACCCACCAACAAAATACCAAGCATTAAGATGATTCAATAACAAAAGAAACTGTTGAGAAGAGATTCTACACAGACGAAGAAGAATTCAAGTAATCAGTCCCTAATTTTTGAAACCATAAAGAAAAAAGGCAACCACTACATTTCTAACAAGACAAGACCTACCTCACAAAATATCAATTGAAATCTTGATTTCAATACAGTTCCTTCAATACTATCTTATCCAAATGCACAAATTTGAAGTACAGATTAATAAGACCTATTATATCATCAAAAGATACCATTTTGATCCAGAATTCATTGCAGACATCTAACCCCTAGTTTACTTCAGATCAATAGAATTCCTCTCATAACCTCAATACAAAATGCCGAATTTCAATACAATTAAAAATATAATACAGTATCTTATCTGAATGCACAAATCTCAAGTACACACTAATAAGACCTAATACATCATCAAAAGTTGTCATTTTGATCCAGAATTTGTGCACACATATATAAACCCTAATTTAATTCAGATCAATAGAATTCATTATGTAACCTCAATACAAAATGCTCACTTTCACTACAAATAAGATGTTTATATAATCAAAAGTCACGATTTTGATGCAGAATTCATTGACACACAACTAAACCCTAATTTTTACTTCGGATCGATAGAATTCCTAACGCAACCTCAATTCAAAATACTAAAATTCAATACAAAATTTCAAGTACATACAAATAAGACCTATATATCATCAAAGTTACAGTTTTGATACATAATTTACGGACATATACATCTAAACCCTACTTACCTTCAGATCAATCAAATTAATCAGTTAATAGGCAAAATTAACAGCTGAAATTCAAATCAGACATAAAACTTACATGAAATTAAAGATAAATACTCGCCGGAAGATCGATCTCCAGTGGTTCGATGATTGTTCGATTCGAGCTTTGGGTCAGGAGAATTTGTAGGACCGTCCGTTTATGATTTTTCTGTTCTCCGTGTGCTAAATGTATTTATATGTACGCAAAATATATGTAAAGAGGTGTATTGTCAGTCTTCCACCTGGACTTTGTTTGAAGCGACAATGACACGTGGGTATAGATAAATGTCGAGGATATTGCGGAAACGGTTATAGCCAAGGTAAAGTAGAACGATGGTAGCAGGACACGGTAAAAAAATTCATTTTGGGTATAGTGAAACTAGACTAGACACGTGTCAGTATATGCGCTCGGCCTATGAAATAATGCTTTTTTCAACCGGATCAATTTTTTCTTTTTCTTTTATCTTCTTTTCTCCTTTTTTTTTTTTTTTTTTTTTTTGCGCAACCTGGATCAAATTCGAATGAGGTAGTATTGTACGCTATTTGTAATAAATTAGCTTAAAAGAATATACTTTTTAAAAATAATTATTTTAATTTAACTTTTTATATTAAATTAAAATAATATTTTGAGAGATGGTACACTGATTCATCTATATTTATAACAAAATAATAAATTATAAATAACATATTATTTATGATAATAAATTAAAATTTTTAATTTTAAAACTCGTTGAATATAATTGGATCCAACCCGGGTTAAAGAAATTTGATTTCAAAAGTGCCCCTAGAGGATCAAATGGAATATGTTTTCAATTTATAGTGAGAATATCATAAATAATAAGAAAATAAATTACAACATAATATATATATAATTCACTGTATCAATTCAGAAATACAAGAGTACCTTTACTCAAATTTGTAGAAAATAACGTTAAAAGTTAAATTTAACAAATAATATATTACAGTGATTCATAATGCATGTAGATAATAATCGTATTTTTCACATATGTTGATTATTCATAATCATTCTATAAATTTAAGAGTAAAATTAATAATTACTTTCATATGTAAATTTATTATTGTTAATATTTTAAGAATATATTATTATTTTAAATTGTTAATCACAAGAATAATTACTTTGCAGATATCGGTCTAATAGTTAGATTTTGAACAATTTAATATTGTCATTTTGTGGTACATATTTTAAAATATTTATATTAAAGATTGACAATTTTATATTATTTTAATAATAAAAATTATTATAAGCTTAGAATAAAATTGAGAGAGTAATTATTCTTATATGTCGTGGTATATATTTGATTTAAGATAATTATTATTAGTTGCAATGTAATTCGAATTTATGATAGAAACATAATTATAGTAATAAGAATTTGAGTTGTAATAGGATTCTTTTTAATTAATTTAATTTTTATATTTCATGTTGTATTTTTGAATTATATCCTTTCGACCATTAAAAAGAAAAAGATATAAATAATTTATAGTAACATAAGTTGTTTTTAAAAATAAAATTTAAAATTTGTTAAGATACTTTTAAGTATGTTACCTTGTTTTCTTAAATAACGCGCCAATTAAATCACATTTTATTCAACACAATAAAGACTAAAAATACATCATGATTGTCGCTGCAATTAGCTAGTTATAAAGTACAGTAGATGATTAATTGCTTACCCATACCACCCTCCTATCTAAGGACCCCCGCCAGAAGAAGGGTGCACATTCAACCTGTCAAAAGGTTGACCTCGAGCCTCTAAATTACACTCGCGATATCATAAGTTCACAATTTCGAAAAGAAAAAGACAAATACAACAATAATAAAATTTTGAAAGTGATTACTAAGACTTTGTAATTGGTATCATCCATTTCATTGTTTTAAGTACTATAATCAAGAATTAAAAATAGTTATATATTAAATAATTTATCTATTTTTCTTTTTGGTAAATTACAAAATAAATTATTTTCTCTACAGTTAGCCATAATTTGTTTAATTCTTAAAATCCATGCCACCCTCCTCTTTGAGTACCCCCGCCAGAAGAAGGGTGCACGTTCAACCTGTCAAGCATAGCATTGAAGTCAACAAGTTGACCACTTTCCTCCAGCCTCTGGATTACATTCACAAGGTCATGAGTTCACAATTTCGAAAAGAAAAAGACAAATACAATTATAATAAAATTTTAAAAGTGATTAAATTTGTAATTGGTATCATGTATTTCATTGTTTTATGTATTATAATTAATAATTAAAAATAGTTATATACTAAATAGCATATTTATTTTTCTTTTATGTGAATTACAAAATAAATTATTTTCTTGAAATTAGCCATAATTTATTTAAATCATAAAATTATTGTTGTTTATCGAAACACAAATAAAGTTTATGTCAACTTACGTTTTGTTTGTAAGCATGTATTTTAAATTATATTCAAATTATTATAAATATTTCTTACATAAAAATACAACACCGTGCAACGCAGGATTAAAAACTATTAGTATATAAAAAGATAAAGATATAAATAATTTATAGCAACATAATTTGTTCTCAAAAATAAAATTTAAAATTTGTCAAGATACTTTTAAGTATGTTATAGTATGTTTGTTTGATACAATTTATTTTAAAATAATTTATAACTTATTTGTTAATTATAACTTTTTTTGAACTAAAATAAATATTTATTGACTAATTTTTTTAAATAAATCAATAGTATTATTACATTTAACTTATAAAAAAATTAAATTATTTTTTAAAATTAAATTTAAAAAAATTAACTTTTAAAAATAAAATATAATCACTAATAACTAGTAAAATTTTTATTACACGCACTAAAATAACGCCAGTTAAATCACCTTTTATTTGACACAAGATAGATTAAAACACATCATTATTGTCGCTGCAATTGGCTATTTATAAAATAGGTGATTAGTACCCTCCTCTCTGAGGACCCCCGCATGCACATTCAACCTATCAAGCACAGCATTGAAGTCAACAAGTTGACCATTTCCTCCGGCCTCTGGATTTTACACTCACGAGGTCATGAGTTCACAATTTTAAACTCAAAAATAACTTCCAACAAGGCTCGCACCTTTTATTTTATTTGCATCAATCATTTATTTGAGCATATAAGAAAAGTACATTAAACCAAAATCTCTTCCAAGGGAAGGAAACAATTTATTTATACTTGAACAGCCACAGACTACACGGCAGTCCATAAGAACCAACATGAAACATGCCATGTTCCTTACAAAGCTGACAAAGTAAATACTACTATAACAATAAATGAAAAAATGATAAATGCACTCAATTTTTCACCAATTGCAATCAACTCGAACAAACTTTGTTTTACAAAACATATTAGAGATGGAAGACTTGGTACCTACAATCCAAATTTTACTATATACCCTCCTTAACCATGTATTTTTGGTTATGTAAAGCAAACTGTGCTTGTGTTGTGCCAAGAAGTGTGGTAAAATTGGGACAATATCAAGCCATTTAGGCGTTTCCATCATGCAAAGGCACAAACAAAACCAGTAAGAGAACACCGGAGACTAGTACTCCAATGTACTTCAATTTAATAAAAACCCGAACATCTCTGTGGATTTACAAACCTGAATCAATCCAAATGAAACCAATACATTTAAAACTACCATATTGCAGCATTTTTTTTTCCAATTGTAAGTCCAAATTATTTATCAAGATAGAAGATACAAGGTAAGATAGATAGACTATGATGCTGCTGCCATGCTGAAGGATCCGCAAATTCTCCTCAGAAGCATGCGTCCAATAGGCAGCAACAGCAGAGAGCAGCCAAACTGCAGAAAGCAATGAAGTCAATTAGAAAATAAACGCAACGTAAAAAAATATATATATATACTCAGGAAGTATAAAAAATAGAACCAAAAAATAAATCATAAACCATAATCTCGGGATATAACAAGTCCAGAGACGATTTCATTTTCCAAAAATGACAAATAATCACGAAAACGTGATTCTTCTTGTCAATTCAAACCTAGTGATCAAAATCATCGTTGATACCGAACTATGTAACAATTTTAACTGCAGTACTACTATTCCATCCCAATCATGCAAAAATGTAGCAAGTCTAATTTCATATTTCTCCTAAAATACTAGCCAGTGTCACCATATTAACACAAACTACATTGAATCTTTTAAGCAATTCAGCAGCAATAACTGCAATGGGAAAGCATCACAAACTTTTGAACATTATTGATTTTATCGAAAATAACAAGGGACAACGTAATTCCCAGGTACCCAACTCTCACTAAGAATGCTTCATGAACTTTAATTTGATCAGCACTGAAACTGCTTACTCCAACTCATCACAAAAATAGTTCTACAAATATTATTCGGCACACTAAGGACAACACATAATGACCTAAATACCCCTACACAACTGTCAATAGGTCAGTTTGGGAATTTCAATCAAATTGACAAGTCATCCTTATTGACGGATACCCAAAACCAACTGATTTTACCCGGATCATCCCAGATCTGATTCATATTTAATCCAAATCTATGCATGCATGTACATATATATATATATATATATATATATATAGATTAAGAGAGACAATAGTCAAAGTACCAGCCTTCCGCGAATCCACCACCACCGCTTTGTTTTTGAGGCGGCGGCGGAGGAGCGTACTGAGGAGCGTATTGAGGAGGATATCCGCCGGGCTGCGGGTAACCAGGTTGCGGGTACCCTTGTGGAGGGTATCCCGGTGGCGGGTATGCGTCCTTAGGATAATCTTGAGGAGGATAACCTATGAAACAAATAAACAAACCCTAAATTAATACAATTATCAGCAGATCAAATCACAATTCAATCAAAAAACCCAAAATTAAACAGATCAAGATCAATCTGCTCACCTTGTGGAGGAGGGTTACCGACGGGGGGCTGATTTTGATTGTAGTAACTCATGATTTTTCGTTAGTTTTTCTCAGAGAGATGAGAAGACGATGGTGGTTGAGTAGGTCAGAGAAGCGAGAGAGAGAGACGGGGTGTTTCTGAAGTGTGATTTATATGATGAGGTGGGACGCTAATGGAACAGATAGATAAATAAAGTTAGATTTATAGGGACACGTCTTGTGTGTGAGGAGGTGGCGTTGGTTACAATATATACGTTGGAAACAGCGACGAACAAGAGCAGCAGAGCGATCTTTAATTTACTTTGACGCGTCCAATACGCGTCACGTTTTTAGAGCTAATACTCTCTCCCACTCGAAAAAATATCACACTTATTTTTTATTAAATTAAATATAATATTTTTAATAACAAAATTTAAGATATCAATTATCTAATTTATTTTTATTTTATCTAATATAATCTGTCATTTTAATTAACATTCTAACATATTATTTTAATTATCATTTTATTATTTATATTATAATATTTTAAAAATAATTTAAATATTTTTTTTTATAATTAAACATATTTTTATGGGAGTATACAGAGTATTCAAAACAGTGTTCTTGGGAATGGAAGGAATCAAGGATACTGTGTTCAAAAATAATATTTTAAATGTACAATCTTTTAAATTTATTGTCGGCTTTTTATTAAAAAGAGAAATCTCTCGACAACATTTTGTTCATTAACAAGACCGAAGGATACTGTCTTCATCTTCCACTTTTGCCCGTTTGGATTCGGCAGCAGAGTTTTCGTTGGGAAGGGCAAAAGAGTCATGTTTTACTCATATGATACGGAGTATACCTGAACTTACTTTTCATGGTAAATAATTTATACATGGCGGTTTATCTAAATTTTACTGTCAGCCGGGACCAGGTGCATTTTACTTTGTGAGATATTTATTTTGTAAATAACGAATTGATGCACTTATTCTGATTAATTAATAAAATAAAATACAAAAAATTGGGAAATACAATATACAAATTTTACATATGCTCAAGTGGGCCGAATTTTATAAATCCAAATCCTCTATCTCACTCGCTAACCCATTATGTGACACTTCCAAAATTGGATATCTACACTTTGACTTGAGTTGTTAATTTATTAATAACATCATAATTTACAAATACACAAAACTTTTAAATACACAAAATTATAATAAGATACAATATATCATATTATAAATATTATATAGCACACTATACATATGAAATACTGTCATGTGTAACTGCATGAAAAATATAAGTATGAAAATAAAACAGTTATGAATGTCTAAATTATTCATTCATTAAACCGTCATCATGATATCATTACTGGACATGCCAGCATACGTGACTTTACCACACAAGTAAACGCCACCAATATTACACGTCTTTGTCCCCGGCCAAAGACAATCATAATTTAGCAATTATGCCACACATGGTCATTAATATAATATTTGTACGCCTTTACCACTCATGCTAAGGCACCCACAATCAATCTTGAATCTGAATATCACACAAATAGTTAATGTGACACCCCCAAATCTGAGCATCCACACCCCGACTTGGGTTGCCAATTTATTATTAAATTCATGTCTTACAAATACACAAGTCATAAGTGATATA
>JAUMHB010065605.1:0-13964 GCA_032359685.1 Pittosporum tobira | reverse complement strand
TTTACTAATTAAAGTCATACCCTACTAGTATAACAAAATTATTCAAATACGTATATATCTATACACAATTATTTATATTACTGTTGCAATCTTTGTCAGAGTAATAGTAGAAAGCGACAGACGAAATAATTTAAGTTTTAGGGTATCAAAAGTCGTTCAACGAATATTAGTGGGGTCCACACATTTTCGGTTGTGGGGTCCACAAATACTTTGCGGCACTCCGTACGGAAATAAACTTTAACGTTGACATTCTTTTTGTCGGAAACAAATAATTTTATTTAACACCCCAAAATATCATATTCATAAAGTTAAAAATATTGGGTTCTTACAGTAGTATTCTATCTTGCTCTTCCCTTTCGAGGTTTTGCCTCGCTCGATTGATTTTGTAAGTTTTATAAAAACATAGCAAGAATGAGCGAAAGATGCTTAGCAAGAAATTATTCTATTTTGAAATAAATGGTCATTCCAATCAAAAAGATAAAATGGTATGATTTTGAATCAATAAAACTTTAACATGTGAATTCACAAGTTAATATGATTTCCATCAACGCATGCACGATACATGAGTAAATGTCATATCATGTCATTCAACATTTAATATTTTGAATAATTGAACATCAATAGGGTGACATTTCTGCCCGACATTTAGTCATTTCGTCATCCTCGACACATAGTCAAGTTTAACAATTCGTGCTTGTATACGTCACATCTACATGAGTTAACCATGTAGGGTCTCGGTACACCGGTCTTTAACTATGTTCAATATTCGATCTCAAAATTATTGTGAATTATGTGAAAGTAATAAACGCTTCAACAACGTAGCATGCTTATACATGGTAGATACGCATAATCATTTTAAATAAATTCAAGAATTTAACTTAAAACAACAAATAATGTACAAGCAATTAAATTTGTATAGTTATGGCAAAATATGTATCTCGGAATTTAAATTATACGTGTTAAAAGTTGAATAAATTGCATGCATAAGTGAACAATAACTTATACATAAGAGGGGAATAATAAACGCTTCCTAAACTTCCCACGTGACGCGTTTTGCGGTCGTAGGCTTTCCTCGCCCTCTCATGTACGTTTTTATAATAACAACGGCCTAACATTAGTATCGTCATTTTAAAACAAATCACTCACTCTCAAAATAAACCTAAGCATCTTGGGTTTTTCCTAATTTTTAAATGACATGAACGCACACAAAATTTCAAAGGGCAAAATTATCATTATCTAACTATTTCTCATTTGACTCATTTGGTCTAATTTATTTTTTGTATTTATCCTGGTGTATTCTTAACCCTAAAATACTTCATCGGAATCTCGTTTGGATATAAAATGAGTATAACATTCGTATATAAAAATATACAATGTTTAAAATAATAAATATGATGTGTGAACACATCGAAATAATATTTAAATCATTTAAAAGGAATTAAAATAATATTTCTTAAATATTCAATTATATTATCTAAATAAAATAAAATATAATTGAGTACAATATTTCCTAATTTAAGAAAATTAAATTTCCAAGTTAAAAATAATTTTAACATATTCTTTTCTCATTTTTCCAGTCCAATGACATTGTTGTAAATAAGGGTAAGTGACAGTTTTGTAAATAGTGCAGCAGTGACATTTTTGTAAATATGCAGCAGTGGCATTTTTGATAAATACGCTGCAGTGACATTTTTGTAAATATGCTGCAGTGACATTTTTGTTAATATGCAATAGTGGCATTTTTGTAAATATGTTTAGTGGCATTTTTTGTAAATAGTGCAACAGTGACATTTTTGTAAATATGCCATAAGGGCAGTTTAGTAATTTACTGCAGAGGGGTATTTTCGTAAAATACACATAAGGGTATTTATGTCTTTTGGACAGAAGGATATTTTAGTAAATATATCATCGGGAGTATTTTAGTAATTTAACCTTTCTGAAAATAATGATAATGATAATGCTAATAATGATAACAAGAAAACAATAACAACGAAATTGAATAACTCAAAGTCAACAATGACTGACCGAGTCAACCATCGGCTGGCTGGCCAGTCGATCATTTCTCCGCATCCTTGCTGTTAGGCTAGACTGGTCGGTCGCGTCAGCAGACTGGCCGGTCGACCTTCAAGACGGGTCGGCACTGACTGGTCAGTCGGGGTAACAGTCGACCAAGTCCACCATTGACTAATCGGTCTGGTCGGTCCCTTCTCGGATTCGACTACGCGAGGGACTAGTAGGTCGGTCTGGTCGCCCTTGGCAGTAGCCTGCAGACCGGGCGGTCGGTAAAAAGGTAGTTAACCAAGTCAACCATTAACTGGTTGACTGGCCACCCCTTTCTCCTCTGCCCCCCGGTCGCCCTACCGATAAGTTGGCCGGTCGGCCGGCCTGTTGGTCGTCGACAGTGGGCTGCCATAGCCACACACACACATACGCACAAGGTAAGCTCAGTTTTGTATAAGTTGGCCGGTCGGCCGGCCTGTTGGTCGTCGACAGTGGGCTGCCATAGCCACACACACACATACGCACAAGGTAAGCTCAGTTTTGTGGCAAAGGGATTGATGGAACATAAAATCTCACCATCCCTGTGACCTGGAAGCTCAAGAACAGGGAGGTCATATTCATCGTCCTCGGTTCTAGCCAAGAAGCCATCATCGGCGGCCACAAGCTCGTTGGGAAAATTTAAACAAGCTTTAAAACATCACGAACACTCGATTGAAAGGTACCAAAATGATCCTTGCAACTGCATGAATCCATTGGACCCTTCAATCGACTCAAACACATCCGATTTGAGCCTAAAAATCTGATCTTTGGTCAAGAACACGCCGGAAACATGCCGACTGCAAATTGACCTTAAACGACTCGGCTCTTGACTGCCTTGATCAATTGAAGGCTTAAATCGATGCTAAGGAACCCCCAGATGCTATTCTAATCGTCAATTTGAACAAACAACAACAAAAATTTCGACTTTGAATCTTATCGAGTAAGAACAAGAAAAAAAAGTTGGATTTACTTGAATGCTATGGCTGTTCTATCACTCAAGGTTCGATAGTTCTGAGTTTTAAAGACGATTTACAACGTCCACTTGGTTCCAATCAATGCAGAAAGGGACGACTGATTGATTTGGGTAATCTGCAGAACTGCAGAAGTTTTGGAGGGAAAAAGAGAAAAGAGAGAAAAGGGAAAAGGGGAAAAAGAAAAAAAGAAAAGGAAAAGGGGGAACTTGAAGAAAGGACAAAAGGTCTGGGGGTCTGCGAGTCAGTGGGCCCCACCTAATCAACTGGGTTGAAAATTCAAAATTCAAATTGTCGTTTTGCCTCGATTTGCGAACTAATTAATTTAATAATTAAATAATAATTTTAAAAGTCAAAAATCATAAAATACAATATTATACTCTATCCCTACGTTTTGGCACGCTGCGATTCCAACGACGCTGTCCGTTTTTCCATACGACCCTCCGGTCAAAAAGTCAACTCGGGACTAGGTCAAATTAAAAATCCGACGGCGTTTCAATTCACTATTTTTCTGCGCTGGGTCCAGATCTTTGGTATGTTTATGATTTCAAACTCTTTTTAACTTTCGAGTTAAAATGACCAAAATATCCATGGGAACAACTTTTGTTAAAATAACCAATATACCATTGAGCACAATATTTGTCAAAATGATCAAAATATCCCTGGTCATTATATCATTATCTTAATTCAATTTTCTGGAATATAGCGATGCAGAAATTAATTCTATTAGACATCATAAAAAGAGAATTTTGTATAATTAATCGTTCATCAATAAATTCGGGTTCTCACAATAAAATAAACGAATATCATAGCTAGTTTCCTAACTATCAATTTCAAATTGAAAAAATCAGCTAACAAAAATAAAATGATCAAAGACTTCTCATGAGGTATTAGTAGTCCAAAAATACATGAACATAGTCACTAATTAAGGGAATATAATCTTTTATGTGTAAAAATTACTTTATGTAAGCAAAGTGAAAAGTTAAAATTCAATTGATGTTCCTCATCATAAAATATGTACTTCAACTTCTTTTCAAATGCACAAAATATTATCATCTCTTTGATAAATTATTGGTCTTAAATTATATTTTTGTATAATTTTAAAATTTTGCACATAGTAGAAAATTTAAAATAAATTAAAGTTGATTAATTATTTGTACTAGAAAGCTAATTTTACAATTTCACATATCTTAATTACAAACTCAAATAATTACAGATCCTATGTATAAAATCAATTATAAAAAATTGATAATAATTATTATTATTCGGTAAGTCAGGCGGGCTACGGGCTAGGCCAATTTGGACATACTAAATTTTGAACCGGACCAAAACGGTTCAATTTTTTAACCCAAAATCTATTTATTTAATAAACGAATAGTGGGTTTAGGCTACATTTTGTCGAGTCTAATCACAATTCGAAGTGGTCAATCAAATGCAAGTGTCCCCTCTCTCTCTCAGTTGGTTTTCCTTAGTTTTGCGTTGAGGGTGTCACCCTGTGCTTATTTCTCTTATCTCCTCTTGTCACCTTACCCATCTAAATTTAATTTAATTTAAGTGACTATTTATTTTTAGCAAATATTTACATCTAAATTTAACCATCTTTTATCATGTCTTAATTTGTAACCTTTTATTAGTAGAAAGCTGCTATCTAGTTATCACTTAATCGTTTTGTCCCATTGGCATATAAGTATATGGCATGTAACATTACCTATAATCTTCATTTTACGTGAAATATTTTGATACATTACGTGAAATTTTTAACAATAAATACTCAATTTGTTTCCTATGTCTCAAAAATAATAATAATATAATAATATTTCTTAAGTTGCGTAATGGTAATTACTTGTTAAAATGCCATGTGAGAGGGATTAAGGTAGGCAACTCTTATCTTGCGTAGGGTAATTTGATATCCCTTTAAGAGCAATTAGGTAGCCACATTTCTGTTCTTATTTAGTTGCATTAAGTATTCACTATCCATTTCAAGAGCAAGACTAATTGTAGGGGTATATATATATATATATATATATATATATGTGTGTGTGTGTGTGTGTGTGTGTGTGTGTGTGTGTGATTTATCACACATGTAAATTATGCAACCACTTATAAATAAATGATGGTAAGATATATCAACCACTCATTCGACATAAAATTTTCAAATTTAGAATTCGGAGTTCGAAAAATTTTCAACATTTGTTTTTTTGGTTTTTTCAACATCTGTTTTTCATTTGTTTTTATGATGAAGAAGATGAAGAGAGTCCACCGTTTTAATAAGTATTGGCACTTCTTTTAAAAAAAAAAAAATAAATAAATAAAAATAAATAAAATTATCAAAAAAACAAGCGATGGTACTATAAGTTGAATGTTTGCCACGTAAAGTACAAATCTTTCCTTTTTTAGTGAAAACTTGTAAATATTCGACAAATGAAATACTAACAATTTTAAAACTATTGGAATAACGCATATGGGTTCGGCATTACATGCCATGCGTAGAGTTTTAATATACGACACATACTGATATTACATATAACTTAATATACGAATGACAAAAAATATTATAATTTTTTTACAAAAAGTGCGATGATGTCCTTGAACTTCAAAATATTATATTAAAGTCCTAAATGAAAATTAAAGATTTAAAATAAAAAAAAAAAAAAAAATAGGAGTTTTGGGAGTGAAATGCATATTTAAACAGTATCCTTAAGCCGGAAGAGTCTATACAAGAAACAGTTGATGGAACAGGTTCTGGCAAAGTTGTATTATTAATGACACTTTCCTCAAATATTCCAAACTCCCACATTGTAAAAAATAGCATAACTTTCCTTTTATTCTCATTATTTTATCGAACCAAATCTGTCGAGTATCACTTTGTCAATTGAATTGTAGTTTCTCCCATCCCACCACCTTTGTCCTTACAATTCTGTTCCTCGAAAAATGTCCTTGCTTGAAAAATGAAATATCGAGGTGTTGCATTTTACTATTTTACCCTTTTTACCATCTTTTTTTTTTTTTTTTTTTCTACCCCTCAATTAGCAAGCGATGAGAACTTGATTAAATTTAATTTTTTAAATTTAAATTTAATTAACCAAACGTGCACATAATATCAAAAACAAGAAAATATAAGAAAACATAAAAACGAAGACGAGTGAAATGGGGACTTTTGACCAACTGCACACTTATACAACAAGGGAGGTCACACAAATTCAAATTGTCCAAGTAACTTTTCTGCTAAAAGCTCTTTAAAATACCAGTGTAATAAAAAGCAACTAGAAGCAATATCTACAGTTTTATACGCTGCAAAGCAAGTAGAAACAATATCTGCAGTTAGATACGCTGCACGGTTTTCCTATTATAATATATATGTGTGTGTGTGTGTGTGTGTGTGTGTGTGTTTTCATCTTCAATCACTTGTATCATTTTCTTTCCATGGAAAATAGTTCCACGTATTTAACTTAAAAACCAGACACCCAAGTTGGATTCTTTGCATTTCAGTAAGTTGAGAAACGGTAAAAAAAATTTAACAAAAAATTGAATAAAATAAGAAACAGTAAAAGTATTTCATTGCACTCGAAGTAAAACTCTTTCCATAACCTTCGTTCTGCCATGACACACCCCAAAGAGTTTGTTTGTTCAATACTTAACTTCATATAAGTAGACTTATTATGCTAATGCTGCCCAAAAAACAAACCCACCCACAAATAAACACCAGACAACCAAAAAAAAAAAAAAAAAAACAAAATATTACATGTCCGGTCTGAATTTTCTGCCATCCCAAAGTGGCACCCAAATTTTTATTAAAATTTGCAAATGTAATTATAGATAAACTATATGTAAGACATGATTATGATCATTGATATATGGCAAAGAAAAAAAAAATGCATGGAAACTTGGATAATCTAAAAGTGAAAAACTTTTGGCAAAGCCACCTTTCCTTCAAAAAAGCCAACCGTTCTAGCAAACAGCAGTTCCCAATGTAACTATAGACAACAGAAGTTTTCTTCTTTTTTTTTTGTTTTTTACTAGTGTTTGAAATTATCCTTTGTTTCGATTAATTCAATTTGAGCCGCATCGAATTTACGGGTGGTGGAAGCTCTCCCAATATAATTTATTACATTTAAAGTTCGAACTCGAAATTTCAAATTGAGAATTAAATTCTTTATTCATCCGACCCAAATTATGTTGATACAACAAAAATTTTGAAGAATGAATATAGCATTTGAATAAAGTAAAGCACATTACAAAATAAGGAGTATTTTGTAAAAGGCGACTACTTGACCCCCAAAAAAAAATATTACTATTCACAGTTTCACACACACACACACACATATTATACAAAAAAAAATAAAAAATAGTAGAAAAAAATACATGAAGTGAAATAGGGGCCAAGGCTCCAACGCGTCTAACCCGAATCCTGTTGGTGGGAAAGGTATCCCAATAAAGAGAACCTTCTCTCTCTTCACTATATATACGTCATCATTCATCGTACATGCCATAAACCTGTACATATCATACACATACACCTTATATATATATATAAAAGCCAGTACATTACCCTAAAATAATGTATTACGCTCTAAATAGGAAAACACGCAAAGACGACATAACATAGAACTAAACCACACACCCATGCATACTAAAAATGAGAGGGATATAAAGGAACGAAGCAACGGTGAATTAATTCTATATATAAGATTCCAGTTTTTGTTCACCAATCACCCATGTCCCCAATGAACGGCCTTGGATTTTCTCTCCACTTCCCCCTCTCAAACGTATTACAATTCTCTCTTTCCTAAACTAGATCTATCCTCCTCCGTTCTCACCAACCAGATTTCTCTCTCTATATACATATATATATATATATATATATTCTCTAAACTACAGTATATACATATATACACACACATATATCTCTCTCTCTACACACACACACATGTATATATATAAGTGACTCCTCATCCTTGACACAATAACTAACTGATTATATCACTACTTCAAAAACGCCAATGCCTTCTCCTAGTTCACTCACACCGTGGTCGTCTCAACCAATAAATAAAGCAAAAAAGGAAGAAGAAGCTCTGGTATTTGATGCATCAGTTCTTCAATATGAATCCAACATACCTGCACAATTCATATGGCCGGAACACGAGAAGCCTTGTTCCGATCCACCGCCGCCACTTGTCGTTCCTCCCATCGACTTAAAAGGCTTCCTCGCCGGTGATCCGCTTGCAATTTCAACTGCCATGAAGCTTGTCCACGAGGCCTGCCAAAAGCACGGTTTCTTTTTAGTCGTAAATCATGAAATTGATTCAAAACTTATAAAAGAAGCTCACAAGAACATTACCAGCTTTTTCGAAATGCCACTCTCAGAAAAGCAAAGAGTGGAGAAAAAGCTTGGCGATTATAGCGGATATGCTAGTAGCTTTACCAATAGGTTCTCCTCCAAGCTTCCATGGAAGGAAACACTTTCTTTTCGATATTCTGCTGATCAACAATCTTCATATAAAGTTGAAGATTATTTCTTGAATGTAATGGGGGAAGATTTCAGGCAATTTGGGTAAGAAAATGACACGAAACCATGTCAAATATATAATGTAAATTGTTATGTATTTAAATTGATGATATAATGTTATGTTCTTTTTTTTAGGAAGGTGTGTCAAGAATATTGTGAAGCTATGAGCAATCTATCTCTTGGCATCATGGAGCTTTTTGGAATGAGCCTTGGTGTTGGCCCATCGTATTTTAAGGAATTCTTTGAAGGAAATGACTCGATAATGAGATTAAACTACTACCCTCCTTGCCAGAAACCGGATCAAACTCTAGGAACTGGACCACACTGCGATCCTACATCCTTAACCATTCTTCATCAAGATGATGTTGGTGGCCTTGAAGTGTACGTTGATGAAAAATGGCACTCTATCATTCCCAATACGGACGCTTTTGTAGTAAATATTGGCGACACATTTATGGTAAGTGCTTCAATACATAGCGTGAAAACGAGAGTTCAGCAGTCCCTAACATAAAAATTTTAATAATTTTGTACCTTATACATTAACAGTCGTACTTTAAAAAATAAAATATACCTGTTAATCTACAAAGAAAGACGACTAACAATGTTTTTGATAAGGGACTGTTGAGCTACCGCGGATCCAATAAATTTTAGTACCAAAAGAAATTTAAGCTAACCATAGTGTTACCGCAGTTAACTTTTACTCCAAAATAAGCATGAACGTGAATTAACAGAGTTCAGGGTTCTTTTCAGGCTCTATCTAATGGAATATACAAGAGTTGTTTGCACAGAGCCGTGGTAAATAACCGAACACCGAGGAAATCTCTTGCATTTTTTCTTTCTCCGAAGATGGACAAGGTGGTAAGCCCGCCAAAAGCATTGGTTAAGCACGGCAATGCAAGGGCTTTTCCAGATTTCACCTGGTCAACTTTCCTTGAATTTACGCAGAAGCATTATAGGGCAGACATGAAAACTCTTGATGCCTTCGCAAGTTGGCTTCAAGTTAATAAGAGGAAAATGACAAGTCTGACCTTCACATGAGTTAGCTAGCAGGGAAAGAGAGAAATGAAGTTATGATTGGTAAATTTGGAAGGAGAAAGCGACACAAGGGGACAAGAAAAAAGGGAGGGGATGCCCTAGCCCTTTGCCTATCTATAAAATTTCTACTGATGAAGCGAATAAAGAGAGTGATTAAGTTTAATCTTCAGTTAATCTTTTGTTTAATATGAAAGATTCAGTTTTTAAGTTAATTTTGCTTTGTGACTTGAACAGGCAAATTTCCTTTATATGATTCCCTGATGGCAAAATAATTATTATTTCGATCAAGTTTAGTAGACAACATGAAAAAGTAAGAAAAAGTACCGATGCGACTTTTTGTCGCAGTAACTGCACTTGACCATATTTAAGGAGAGAGAGTTCGAATACTTTTTCTTGAAAAGAACCCACCCGACTCCCTGTCTCTCTCTCTCTCTCTCACAAACACACACACACACACACACACACACACACATACACACACAGAGATAGAGGGGTACCCACCTTTAAAAATTTGTGGAGCACTCAGCCACTGTGGAAGCACAGCATCTCAATGCCAACTAGTGTTGATATTATAGCAAAACATAGGAAGTTCCATACACAAATACAGATACAAAAATATATGCACAGAAACACATATGTACACACACACAGGGACACACGGAGACACACATACTATATTATTTGTTCACTATAAGATTCCAATATCGGATAACGAACAACATACCAATATTGGATGTATGGAAACTGGGTAATAAGGAGGTTTTAAGACTTCTTGTCTACAAGGGATGGATATGAATTAACGTCTTTTGATTTTGAAAAGAAATCGTACAACAAACTCATAAACCAAAAAGCCATCTAGTGGGGAATGCTAGTGAAGGTACAGACTTTATTGTGAAAAATAGACAAGTTGAGTTGGTAGGGTACAGCTGGTAAATGAATCTGCTTCCCTTGTTTATACAAAATCATTGGTATGAATACTCACCCTGAATGTTGTAGGAGGGTATTTTAAAGATTATTTTATTTTAATTTATTCTTATTCTTTATCACCAAAAAGTTTCAAGCATATAAAAGCAGTGTACGTTGCCATGTCGAGGGAACTGGTTTATTGTGTAGCACTTTCAAAGAATAAGCCTTAGCAGTTAAAATAATTAGTCATGCTAGATTCTTCTAATTTTATGTTCCGACTATTCCATTCTCAGTTACTTATTTATAATTAATAAAATAAAGTAGATAAATGAAACTCACAGAAAAAATTATAAATTTTATGTGGGTAATTATGAACCGTCTATATTTACGGCAATACACGAGATGGATGGTTAATCAGGAGGATAAAGTATTACCATAAAATAATACTCCATTATAGTTTTGGTTAATCAGATCACCGGTACCTTGTACCTGGCCTGCATCCTATACCTCTTAATTCCGATATCCTTGTTCTCAAAATGTCTTATCATTTAAAAAGATTTGGTAATTATTTTATTTGCAACCGTATTTCATCAGAGAGACTGATTCAAGTTCTGGATAATATCAGAACCACCATTTCTAACAGTACTCAACAATAACCAAACTTTCTTTTTTTATTCATAGAAATTTCAGTTGTAACACTGTCAGTGAATTAGTACAGCATTTGGGGACAAATAACAGTAGATATATATATATATATATATATATATATATATTGGATTGAAGATTCACCAAACAATGGAACAGCACAGAAAGATATTCTAATCATAAGACTTCAAGAACACTAGTGGGACTATTATATTGACATGAGACATGGAGAGGCTATGAGAATATATATTAGGAACAATGACACTAAGACAAGTTATAGTTCAACTAATTAGACAAGTGAAACATAAAAAAAAACGTATAAATACTAATTTATGATAAAAATTCATGGAACAGAATTTTAACCGGACAAGGGACAAAGCAGGCATCGGTAACAAATAATTTAGCATTAGATACTCCAGGAAAGGTCAAACAGATCAAGATGGAAGAACCTAGACGCGTACCTTTACCTCTCTCGGTAAATAAGAAATGAAGTTCTGTTATGCACTTAATACTCCAAATGCACTTTCTGCTTTCCTTTGACATTGATGCTGTTTGTGAATTGTGCGCCTTATCGAAATATGATGCTCAGTGTTGATCGAAGGGTGTTAACAGCACACTGAAGGAAGACTATAAGAAATTACATTGTCAGTAAAATCAAGATAATTTCCCAAGCTTAAAAAGTAATACGAAGAAGGAAGTACATTCATAGAAGGCTTTAATCTTCAGATTTTAGATCAGGTGCCTATTTTGAAGCATATATAGTTCACTTTCTTTTAACATTAGGGTAGAAACATGGAACCTAAGAGTTTGAGATACAAGCTCTGATATCAGCTCGGTTTTGTAAATTTCCACAATTATCAAGTGCAACTGTAACATTTTTGAGCAAATTTAAATACCACAAAAAAAGAAAAAAAGAAAAAAAGAAAAGAAAAGGGCCAACGAAGCATTGACATTAATCGATTACTTGACCAACGAACAGATCTGGTTATTTTGATCCCAGTTCTTTGACTGCAATAAGCATCTTAATTTTCCAATAACAGAAGATTAAATAAACAGTAAAGGACTAGAATAAATGTCCAAATGTCCTAATTACTGTTTTCCTATATTACCAATGGGCTTCAGCAAAATCTTTGCCAAGAAACTTGCTCATAGTTATTCTGTTAATGATCGACAAGTAATGTGGAACGAGACTTTAATCAGTCGAACATGCTCAAACCTTTTTTCTATCAGTTGTTTTGCCCTCGATCTGTCACCTATCTTCTTGTAATCTCTCTATTCCTATAATAAGAAAAATTATTATTCTTGAAAAAGAAATATACTGAAACCTTTATCTACATCGGGAAAATTATCCCAAATTAGGAATAAGATGCAACACGATGACTTGCATATTAATTTAACACTTGCTTAGTCCCCTGTAACCTGGGTAAGATTGATGACATGGTTCACAGTCAAGGAATCTCCCTCTAGGAAGAATCTAGCTGCCTATTGCCGAAAAGGGTCACTAACTTGATGGCCAAATACAGTAAAATGTAATGTGCTTTGGATCCTAAGAGCATGGATTGGATAGTTATGAATAATGGAGATAAATACTTTATTGGATTAAAAAAATTGCAGTCCACCACAATGTCGGTACGAAGTTCAACACAAACCCTAAGAAGCAGGCTCAAGGAGGGGGGGGGGGGGCGGGGGGACCAACTTATGTTTCTATATTTACTGTATATTTTGAATCTCGAACCCCAACCAACTTCTCCCTCCAATTCTTGGTCTCGAATGAAACAGAACAATAAAAAATAATGCGTTTATAAAAAAAATTAATATTCTACCGAATAACAACAATAAAAAATAATAATATGATTATAACATATAAATATATTTGAACTCAAAAAAGATCACTCAAAAAATTGAATAAGTTGACATAAGTGTTGTTAAAGGTGCGCCTAGTTCGAGATGCCCATCAAGGCTCATGTGTGGGGCCCGTGCCTTGCCTTGCACCTCTCACTTAGGCACAGGGAAACATTTGCGCATAGGTGCCACTTGCACCTTAAATAACAAGGTGTGACATGAGAAACTAATCACCTCTTTTAAGTTTTAACTCAATTGATTAATCTTTAAAATTGTTGAAAGAACACATCCTACACACTCATACGTCGTCTTTATGCTCAAATTTCTTGAATATAAGAATAGAACAAATAGTGTTCTTTTTGATAATTCTAGTTATAAATTAAGACTCATTCCAACGTTACAGATGCAGACAAAAATTCAAATTACTCAAACTTCATCATATCTTTATCCTTCAGTATAGTAAAGACTCTTTATTTTGTACAGGGATGATAAATTTCATCCATTAGTAGAGTCAGCAGTGTAATGATTGCCTTGATAGTTGACGTTGACCAATTTCAAAAGTTCCCGAATGCTAACAAAACCTTAAGCTCCTCAAGACGTGTGGTTTAGACGTCTGGTGAAACTAAATTACTACTTCCTACACTCTCGATTAAGTTGCAAACTTGCAATACAATTTACAAATTTTCAGTTCTAAAAAGGTTCAAGTATCTCTTCGCGATTTTGAAACCATCTTACCGGTGCTGACTTGGTCTCGGAATTTAAATTTTTTAAAGTAATTTTTAAGTAAATATTTTACAATATTAAATTCAATAATCAGTTTCCAATATATATTGTTTTGTTTTCCTGGCAAGCACTGTGCTCTCAAGCTTGACCTTGGCCTTATTACGGGTAACTAATATCCTAATGTTTCTTGATAAAACACCATTATTCTAAGGAATAAGCTGTAATATTATTATATAATATTATATTTTATGGGATTATAATTAATTGTAATTAATCAGTAAATCTAATAAAGTGTA
>JAUMHB010065594.1:2337-13966 GCA_032359685.1 Pittosporum tobira | reverse complement strand
CTGAGCATTCAATCGCTCATTCTTGTAAATGTTTTTAAACTTCTAGCTTATTAGCACGAAGGTAATTTGAAGAGTAAGGCGAGCTAAAGTATTATTTGTATTATGTTATTAGCGAATAATAGTTGGTAATAGAGACAAGTTATAGAGACAAAAGGCGAGCAAGTTGGGGGATTCTGTCCTAACCGGAATTGGTGATTGAAGATGGATGTATTCAATCATGTTGTAGAATGTTTCCGTTGCGTTGTCATTTATGTTGTATATAAGATCTTGGGATGAAATATATATAGTAATTATTGGTATTTATCCAATAGAATGTAAAGATTATATTTTGACGCCAAATTCTATGAAGTGTTTTGTAAAGAGAATTTTGGGGCTGTCACTGTATTTTTACAGAGAAGGAAAAAAAAGAGAGAAAAAATGATTTTGTTTTCTAAGTTTCTTTTAAAACTCACTTCCCCAGAGCAAAAGTGACAAATGACTAATAAAGCCTTTTCCTTTGGCGGCAGATGCTTTACCGATTTAGCGAGTATCGAGAACCTGACTACTCACCGAGATTTCATGTAATTAGGTTAGTCGACTAAATAGCCTAAAAAATCCTTGTAGTTTATTTAAATTATAAAAAAAAATAAATTTGAAATTCTTAAAATTTTGAGAAAACCAATAACTCCTTAAATATATCAAAAAGTTTCTTCAATCTAACTTGAGGTTATTTGCTACTTAAGTGGCATCCCACATGTAAATTAAGAACGCCACGTAATTCATGTTTTGCTGACTTATTCCTAAAATTACTCTAATGTCTTTATTCTTTATTAGAAAATACCCAAATGCTTCTACAATAATAAGCACGTTAGCATGGACAGAAATTTTAAATGGAAGTAATGTCATATAGATCCTCTTCGTGTGCGGGTTTTGCCAGAAGTTGTGGCGTGGACAGTTAGTTTTACATTTCTTCAAAAGCACGATTTCATTCTTTAGTCCATTTGAAATCTTTCAATCTTAAAATGTGTCAAAAAATAATAAATATCTTTAAGTTGATCGGACAACAAATTTTTGTAGCCCAATTAGTTGTTGAATCTCTTTGATTGTCTTTGAGGCTTGCATATCTAGTATAGCTTGTATTTTCTCGTGGTTTGCTTCAATTCCTTTTTAGCTGACCATGAATCCTAAGAATTTTCTTTCTTGGACCTCAAAGGTGCACTTAGCGAAGTTGAGCCTTATTTTGTTTGCTCGAAAGTTCTCAAAACATTCTCTTAGGTATGAATGGTGGTCAGGTTCTTGCTTGCTTTTAATAATCATGTCATCCATATAAATTTTCATATTTTTGTTAATTGCGCACTAATAAGATGCTCCAACATTCTTTAGCCAAAAGGGCATGCCCTGTGCGTGTATGTAGCTTTATGGGTGATGAAAGTATTCTTCGGAAAGTTAATGGGGTTTATGTGAATCTGATTATTTCCATAAAAGGCATACATGAAACTTAAAAGTGTGTTTCCCACTATTGCATCGATTAACCGATCAATGAAGGGTAGTGGTAACAGTCTTTCGGGCTAACTTGAGATCATTATAGTCCATGCAGATACGTCATTTCCCATTTCGTTTCTTCACTAGAACGACTTTTACCAACCATTGAGGTTACTGTATCTTAAACATGAATTCAACTTTCAAGAGTCAGTCAATCTCTTCATCAATCAATTTTTTTCAGTCAAATGCAAATTTTCTTTATTTTTGGCAATCAAGTTTGTGGCTGGGGTCGATGCCCAACTTATGTATGACGATCAACTCATTGATTCTAGGCATGTTAGTGGTTGACCAAGCAAATATATCAGTTTATTCTCGATGCAGATAAGTAAGTTTTTCCTATTTTGACTTTCTTATCGAGATCTTCACAAGTAAGCCCGATCTCTCCAGTATTATCTTCGGAGGTTTCTAATAAAATCGATGCCTTTGATTTCATTTAGGATTTTAGTTTTGGAGGTGTTAAGTGGAGTGAAGAAGTTAGGCCTCGGGTCCTCCTTTTCTCCACTATTAGATTGATAAGGCTTTCTTTTAATCTTATTTTTCTAGTTATCTCCTCGAGAATCTCAATCCTTTATGTAGTTGGTGATTTTCTTCTTGTTGTCATTGTTGTCTCTTTAGTAGTCATCGTTATCTCTTTAGTAATCACTCATTTAATCTTCTTTCACTTTTCCCGAAGGTCTCCTGAATTTCGGTGAAGTGTCCTTCTCAAACATACATCTCCCTTAGATCGTGTGCTGGTCCATGAAATGAGATTTTACTAGCTTTCTTGACTGAATCTTATCGAACACCAATACAAAATATCCCAAATTGATCCATGTACTTTAATTTCAGAGTGATTCATAATATGTTAATTTGCTAATCAAGGCAACAAGCTCGTACCTTTGTGTTATTCCTCTTTTGTCTAAACCTTTGCTTGAAGGCCTCTCTCAACTACGCAACATTACTGTTGGACCACGACGAGAAAGATTGCATCTAATTTGTACCGATCTATAAAGGGTGATTAAAAATAGATTACATAGAGTGACATCACTGTGACCATAAAAGCTCATCTTCGTAATATAGGTGTTTATGTGGTCATAGGGATTGGTTTTCCCCATATTTGATATGGTTTTGCTATTGTCAAGCTTTTCATTCTCATTCTTATGACTATAAAAACACCCATTTTTGGTAGGGTCATAAATTTTCAAGCTTCTTCAGGGTGTGATCAAGAATACTAGCGTGGGACTTGTTATTGGGCTTTTCTGACATATTGCAACATTTGTATGGCGAACTCGACATGTTTTCTTGTAGAAAGGTTGTATGCATGGTGGTGACTTTGTAGTCCAATTCTCCTTCCTCTTTAGCTAGGAGTTACATCTCCTAGTCGAGCACTTCGTTAACCTCTTCTGGATGTGCTGCCAGCTGCTTTCGGTCGCATTCTATGTGACAGTCGGTGCTTTGAGGCACCAGGATTTTACTCATCATGGCGGGATGTATCTGCATCTTTGATCATCTCCACATGCCTGTGTATGTCAAGTGTTTCAACAATGGGCAGACGTAGCGGTGAAAAAATGCCTTTTGGAGTTTTGTACACCGTCAGAACTTGGGATGGTGTAACGTCCGCATTCACCATCTTTTCTGACAAGTTAACGAAAGAAAATGATTAAGCGATTGCGAGAACCGTCATTCTAATGCTAATGGTTGCGGCTTCCGACTTGTTCTCCAGGTCTGTTACTGTCTGTGTTCTCCAAGTAACTGAGCTATAAAACAAGGGAAGGTTGTGATACCATTTCCCCTCGTCGACATTCAAGTCTGTACATGGAGATGGTTTGAAAGCATGACAATAATATTTACCGAAATGTAAATTAGAGTTTTAATTAGTAGCAATCAGATGTTTACATGAACCTTGGGGAGTAGAAGGGTTTATATATGGGCAATACCTTTATGTTGCGTTTAGTAAAATAATGAAATGAAATTTTATATTTAAATTAAGTAATAGTTAGAAGAAAATATGTTGTTAGTCTTAACAAATTTTGTTGAAAATAAAGAAGATGAGGGAATGAGAAGTGAATATTTATTTCTCTTGGAAAATGTAAATTTCATTCATATTATTTATTCTCTCATTTTCAACTTAAATTATAAAACTAACTAACCATTTCATTTCAACCACTACTCAATTTCAATGTAAAATTTAATTATATTCATTTTTCGCAAAGAATAAGAACCAAACGCAACATTAGGATTTCGGATTTGACTAGCAACTTGTGAGGTAAGACTTAACCTCGAATCCTTAGCAATTTCACATTTGCCATCGGTGGTACCTGTTTGGGAGATAGCTTGCGATGTGAACACATGTCCTAGACTGAATAAGTATCTTCTGTAATTCTGTAGACCGTTTGTCTAAGTTGCGTAATCTTGGCATATATGCATTCACCGCTCTACGGATAAGGAGTTATTAGGTTTGAGTTTTACTGAACCAATCTTGAGCGCGATCAGGCTGTCCACGTGTAGGGCTAGGAAGCTTTCTCGCGTGTGCTTATTGGAGGCGTTGTCTTAGCAATCATTCCCTGATATGTGTGATCGACCCTTATGGCAGGGCTGCTGACGTGGCACGTGTCGGTAGTCCTGATCTGACCCGATGTTGTCACATAATTTCCCCATGCTGTGATGTGTCCGGTTGACAGGAGAGGTCAAGTTTTGGGTATTTTACTTGTGGGCTGTAATATCCCAACACACATATTCTTCCACAAGAAAATGAGTAATATTTGATTTATTAATTGAAAGTTTGATATTACGTTTACTTGTCATCTTATCTTATAGACTAAGATTCAATTCTTAGCTAAAATTGCCTCTTTATTGTGTGTCGACTAACCATAACCATATATGACTTGCTAAGAGATAAGCCACCTTTGGTTAATTAACGTGCTTTTAGGGGGTTTGACGTCACGTTTGTTTTGAAATTGTGTCATGATCTTGTGCAGATAAGATTATTACCATAATTGGAAAGTACAAGAGTAACGGCCTACTACTTAACAAGCCCCTAACTTTTTAGCTACTCGGGTAGTCACACAAAACGTAGGCTATTCGTTGCTTAGGTTTTAATAATTGGTTGTCGTATAAGTTATTTTGACGTACGATCTTGAAAATTCTTTGTTCTGAAAATGTTTATAAGTGGCAATCAACTTGGTTCCATATATGTAACCAGCCAGTTCTTGCGTTCAAGCAATTTACATATACGTTGATTAAGTTTTTCCCATCTGTCTCTATATGTATCCATGTTCAATATAGCAAATCTGAATAAGGAGGCACTACTGAAAATGGCTACATTTTCTCCATTGATGTCACCATTAAACCAAGCTCAGAAGCAAGAATTGAGTTGGAAGCAGTGGCTCAAAGGATGGGCTCTTGTGATTTCTGAAAGCTTCATTCAGAGAATTATGGCAGCTCATCTCCCTAATCCACTGCCTTTACCTCCACTCAATGGCATGAACTGTATTGTTACCGGATCCTCAAGCGGAATCGGACTCGAAATTGCCCGGCAACTAGCCGAGTCTGGAGCAAATGTTGTCATGGCAGTAAATAATCCATCCACTGCCCATGAACTAATCCAAATTTGGCAAGAAAATAGGTCGAATTTCAGGCAACAAATCCTTCATATCGAAGTCATGGAGCTCGACCTTCTTTCTCTTAAATCCGTCGTAAAATTCTCTGAAAAATGGAATTCATCCTCAAAACCCCTGCACATTCTTATAAACAATGCAGGAATATTCGCAATGGGAAAGCCCCAAACCTTCTCCGAAAACGGGCACGAAACACATATGCAAATTAACCATTTTGCCCCAGCATTACTTTCAATTCTGCTCTTGCCGTCCCTTAAAAAAGGCGCACCTAGCCGGATTATCAACGTCAATTCCATCACACATTCTATAGGCTTCATCGATGCAACTGACATGAATTTTTGGACAAGGAAGTTCACAAGCCTAAGTGCCTATTCCAGTAGTAAACTGGCCCAACTAATGTTTTCCAGTGTGCTCCAAAAACGCCTGCCCACTGATTCAGGTATAAATATAGTGTGTGTGAACCCCGGATCTGTACGCACAAATATCGTGAAGGATCTTCCAAAAATAGTACAATTTATTTTTAGTGTGACCCCATATTTTTTCTTTAGCCCTCAAGAGGGATCAAGAAGTGCGATTTACGGAGCTACTGGTTGTGAAATTGTGGAGTATTGTAGGAAGTTGAAGGCTGAGGAGTGGCCTGTTTGTGCTTATGTTGGTTGCGATTGTCGTCTGATGGATCCTAGTGAAGAAGCACATAATGTTGTGAGGTCGGATTTGGTGTGGGAGAAGACACTTGAAATGGTAGGTCTTGCTTCTCATGTTGTGGAAAATTTTCTTGAAGGAAAAGAAATTATGTGTAGATATGGATACCAACTTAGCTGAATGAGTTTGCCGTGTTCAACTGGCAAGCAAACTTTAGTATCTGAACTTGTAACGTCGGCCGGTTCATTTGATTTTAGTCATAAGAATTGAAAATTATATAATAAGATAATAATTTAAAATAAGTTGCAATTAGACCGACTGTTTCATGAGCAGGAAGGCAAAGAGTTAAAACTGTTTAATGATCAAATACTAACAGTTCAGAAATTAATTAATCCATCCATCATCTCTATGTATGCCTTGGGAGTTCCACAATTAATCATATTTCATAGCCACACCTATAAATTGAATCCCGCACCTGCACTTCCCTCATCCCTCACTCTCTTACAGCTTACACCATGGGTCTGAAATATGTACTACTCTTTCTGACCATCACTTGTTTCGTGACACACAAAAGTTCTGCTCGGGAGCTTTTCCCTGATCAACTAAGGTTTGATTCGGTCAATCAAAATGGGACAGCAGCACAGGGCAATTGCTGGAGCGCAATGATGGAGATAAAATCGTGTGGAAATGAGATTGTTGCCTACTTCACGAATGGCACGACTGATATTGGGCCGCCTTGTTGCCAAGCGATTGAGACCATAATGCTACATTGCTGGCCTGCTATGCTGAATGCCATTGGTTTCACTCCTGAGGAAGGCAACATACTTAGAGGATACTGTGATGCATCTGCCGCCGTGAGTATTTCTGTCCCACCTTCAAGTCCCGCCCAGAGTCCTGCCGTGCCATCTCCACTGCCTCAGCCCGGGAAGAATAAGGGGATGGTTAATTTAGTGTTTTAAAATGCTACTGGTATTTTGTTCTGCCATATATAGTTGATAATATGGCTAAAGGAAATGTATATGAAATGTTTTAAAGTTTGTCTATGAATAAGACTCGCATGTGATGGTTATATCCCGAATCCCTGATTGATAAATATACTTATGTCTGCCTGATCAAAGTGTTTGTGATAATTAGACTTTCCAGTTCATGCAACAGTTTCTGAATTCTCCCGCAGTGAGAAAAATTTAATGGCCTTCACAATAAATCCCGTGCTAATTAAGGAAAGGGTGATGTTGAAATGAGGTAATAACACTATTGTTTTTTTTAAAATAAAAATTAGAGTGTTAAATGAACTTGTTTAAACATCGTTTCTAGTTTGATTAAAAACTCGTTTAACTTAACAAATCGAGCTCCATAAATCCGGTTTGTTAACGTTTGATAACATTAAGTATGAGCTCCACAAATCCGGTTTGTTAATATTTGATAATTTTAAGTATTCCAAAAAACTTGCTTACTTTAACGACTTGAACTCGAGCTCAATAGATTTGTCTCGATTCGCTTAATGGCCCTACTTTTCTTGTTTCTTCTTTTCAAATTAGCTGTCATATAACCTCTGGCATAGATGTGGGACAAAGGGACTAGTGTTACTCAAGAACTATTTCTAAATCCAAAATGAAACACCCGACGTGGTAGAACCTGTATTTGATCAAGATTCAATTAGGGAAAAACCACTACGTACCAGTGAATGACACAAATAGAAGATAGTAAAAGGTACAGAAACAAACCATCCCTTGGGTTCTATATTTGTTCGAATAGGAAAATGATCACGAATACTAATAAAATTACAGAGTGACGTTTTATGGATGCCTTACTAGAAAGAAAATAGGCAATAGGGACTAATATTGTGGCCTTTATTTGTTACAATAAGTGTAAAGAGAGATACCTTTTGACTTGGAATCCTCCGAATCATTCTGTAACTATAACAAAATTGAAGGGTTTTTTGTTTAGTATGTCTATCGAACACGATCTAAGGACGCAGGTCCGAAATCATTCTTGAAAGCAAAGGAATCATCAATAGTCAGCATATAGCACCTACACTTTGTTTAACCGCTGAGCACTACTGCTGTACATGAATAACACATGTAATCTGCGTAATGCCCTTTTGTCATTTCTGACATAAAGAGAGATACCTTACTGCATTCCCCCTGAGCGAACAAAAACGAAAATCACACGACTTACAATTTACACGAAATATTTTCCAGGCCCTTAAAATAAATACCAACCCTTTTTATAAGGCACAAAATGCGCCCTTTACTGTCAATTACTCCGTTTGGCTCATATTAATTTATTTTATCAAACTTTCTAAAGTAAATTGCCTAGTTTGCTCTTATTTTACCAAATATGATTCACCAAGACATAATACCATAAAGACAATTTAAATAATTTTTTCATAATTATCTGTGAAAAGTTAAATGTTATAATTATTATATGTCATCTTATGATCCAAATTCTAGAGGAGAATCCAATGCATTATTTTCCACTCTATAAGTTCAATCATCTGCCTCATTTTTCACTCGTCTCATCACTCTTTAGTTTCTCCCTGTCCAAATATCATGGCCCTAAAATACGTAATCTTCTTGATTGCTGTCACTTGTTTGATGAAATACACTAATGCCTCAAGTGAGCGTCTGCAGCCGAAGCAACCTGCAGGGTTCAACATCACGGTTAGTGCCACGATATTCGATTGCTGGAACACAATGAGGGACATAAATTCATGCGGAAATGAAATTATCGGATTTTTTGCAAGGGGTAGCATCGATCATATTGGTAAGCCTTGTCAAAAAGCAATCAGATTAATCACGCGTAAATGCTGGCCTCCCCTGTTGACTGCCCTTGGTTTAAAACCTGAGGTGTGCACCATCATCAAAGAATTGTGTGGCCCGTCCGCAGGTGCTCCTGCTGCCACGACTCCTCTCGTGCTGTCTCCGGTGCCTCAAGTCAAGACGAATAACGCACCTCCGGCCAAGAAAAAACCAAAGGCTTAGTAAATGTTTGGACCTTTGCTGTATTAGTATTTGATGTGATTTAGTAGATTTTATTTAGTTTATAGAAAATGTGTGGTTCGTTTGTGGTTTCAGCCTTTAAGGTATTTCTTTCATTTTGTGCGTGATGTTGAAGTTCTGAAAGGATCTTGATCATATGGTGATTTCCAAGTTTGTGTACTTTCTTTGTTATAAGTCAAGTTTGAGTTGAATGACTAATTTTCTCTCTGCTAGTTCTTTTTCTGTTCTTGAATTCTAAACTTTTCAAAAGTTTGTGATTTTTATTTTTATTTTCCTCATTTATTTTTATAAAAAGCTTGTGATTTTCTTTTCCGGGTCTGCAATAAAATGTTGAAACTAACAAAGTTGAAAAGTTAAATGAATGTCATCGTGCATGGTTCATAAAAAATGATAGGGAGGCATTGTACTGCAAGCTCCCTAAGGAATCATCACCTTTATGTGTAGCTCTAGTTAATTACATACTGCAACAGCTAGCTAACATTCTTACTTCGGGGCAATTCGATTATCCATCCATTTAGAATCCAATAGACAAAGAATGATGTTGGATCATCCGACTCTCTTACGATGACAGTCCGTAATTATAATAAAATTAGAAGATTTTTTTATTTAATGTATCTATCAAAACACGATAGATATCTTTTTTGATAATCAAAACCACATTTTTTAGTTTTTGTCCGTGCAAAGGTCGAACTTAATCCTTGCATACAGTTACTTCGAAAAGAAATCTTAATGATCTATTTTAACTACGTAGTATTATTACAAAATAATTAATTCTAAAAATCAACTTTAATACATAATTGAATATTTAAAGCAAGTAGTACTAAATTCAATCTCTTCGCTTTCCCTCATGCTCCTTCACCTGCCCGTGCACATAACCTCCTACCGCAGTCCACTATATAAATGAACCACAATCTTTTCTTACCAATATAACTCTCTCGATCAACATACCTCAGTGTACTAAAACTATGGCTTATTCTTCCAAACTTGTTCTCTCAATCCTCCTCACATCATTTTTCACAGCAGCCCTTGTCGCCCCGCGACCCATAACAAGCCCGAAATCAACCCTAGCCGCCCGCCTAAAGCTAGACGACGAAGAAGGCTCATCGGATTGTTGGGCCTCCTTATTTCAGCTCCAATCCTGCACGGGAGAAGTCATCCTTTTCTTCCTCAACGGGGAGACTTATCTAGGCCCAAGCTGCTGTCGGGCCATTCAAACCATACAACGTGACTGCTGGCCTTCCATGCTTGGTTCCCTCGGCTTCACCTCCGAAGAAGGCGATGTTCTCCGTGGCTATTGTGATGCCTCCGACTCCGATGTCACCCATCCACCCCACGCTGTGAATACCACTACAAAGATCTTGAAAATCACGGTTCCCTAGTTGAACTAGTGTGGAATATGTGTGATGAATAATTATTGAATAAAATGCATTCGGACTAAATTTAATCCGTTTATTTGAGTTTGTCATTCAATTTTTGTGAACGTGTGTATTTTAATTTTTAAACATCTCCACCTCGACTCGATTAATCTTCGTCCAAGAGCCTAAATTATAGACAAATTGTTTGGTAGCCGATTAATTAAGGATCAAACCCGATTAATCCCGTGTCGGCTACTTAACTCCAGCTAGCAATTTATAGAATCTACTTCTGAATTGGGAAAGGAACAAACAAAGATCAGTCTGAAAATATATAATTGGATCAAACAACGATAATATGAAATTAAAATAATTATAGAAGAATAAAAAAATTTAAGAAATGGATTTCATGATTATATATAGAGTATGATCTTTTATACAAAACAGAACACTGCTTCGAAGCCCTAAACTATTATTCACACATCCGAAAAATGACGGTTAATCATTGATATTTTGCCGTGGAGGCGATGTCCATGCCGGCCATGACGGTGCCGCCCGTGGCTCCTCCGAGTCTTGCCGTTTCTTAAGCCGCGGTTCTTAATTCTTGAACTCTCATTCTTGATTTCCAAATTCGCCGATCTCGGTGGGAAAATCAAATTAGGTTGAAATTGAGGAGACAAAAACTTCCGCGGGGGCAAACTTTGAGGAGAGGGATATTCCGGCGGTGGAGAAGTTTTAGGTGGAATTTAAGGAGAGAGAATCTCCAGCGGGGGCGAGTTTAGAGTCGGAAATTGAGGAGACGGAGAGACTTGAGGTGGAATTTGAGGAGAGAGAATCTCCGGCGGCGGCGAGTTTAGAGTCGGAAATTGAGGAGGCGACAATTCCATCGACGGCGAAATAGTCGGAGCAATCCGATTCGATTTGAAGTGAGGAGAGACAATATCCGGTGATGTCGCCTGAGAATCAGAATCAGAATCAACGGCGGGGGAGATATCAGGAGAGAGAAAATCATTCGCCGGCGTATCAAACACTAAATCGTCGGGTACAAGCATCCCGTCCAGTCCGTGAACCGCGAAGTCGGGTCCGAGAAAAAGATCCGGGCGAGAGATCCGAACTCCGTTGACAAAAACATTATCGTTCTCGGTGTTGAGCAAGAGGCTGTTGTGAGGAAGAAGTGTGTCGACGTGAGAGAGGTTGTTACGAAGGTCGGAGAAGAAGAGGCGGCGGGGGATGACATGGAAGCGGAGTGCTTGGATGTAGGTGGAGGCCGGGGCGGCCATGTCGAGGGTGAAGAGGGTGGAGTCTAATGGAGATAAGAGAGTGAAGGAGGAGTTGGTTGTGGTGGTGGGGGAGGAGAGGAGTTGGAAGCGGAGGTCGGAGGTGGCGATGGCGTTCCCGAAGAGGTGGTAGCCGTTGGATCTTAGGGCAATGATTGTGGCGGTGAGGCCTTGGTCGGTGATGATGGATAGGGTGGTCGTGGAGAGGAGGGAGAGGATGAGGAGAGAGAGGAGAGTGG
>JAUMHB010065583.1:0-13966 GCA_032359685.1 Pittosporum tobira | reverse complement strand
AAAATTCGTGTGGCTTGTCCTCAGTTCATGATGCCCCCACTATACTTTTTGAGGACAATGCGGCTTGCATTGCACAAATACGTGATGGATTTATTAAAAGTGACAGAACTAAATATATTTCACATAAGTTATTTTATTCACACAAACTCCAAAAGAATGGTGAAATAGATATCCATCAAATTCGCTCCGGTGACAATCTTGCATATTTATTCACTAAATCTCTCCCTAGTTCTAAATTTGAAAAACTTGTAAATAGAATAGGGATACTTCGCCTTGGAAAATTACTTCCATCAGGGGGAGCAAATTAATCATCCCTAAAGGATGGTGCCCATAAGGTTTCAAATGCCCGTTGACATAAGGGGGAGTATTATAAGCGCTGTACTATTTTTCCTTCGCTTTTTGTCCCACTAGATTTTTTTTGGCAAGATTTTAATGAGACAATCTAAATAGCGTTTAATCAAAGGTGAATATCTAAGGAGGAGTGTTATAAAATACAATGAATTAAGTAGATGTATCACCTTCATATATGTATTGTTCCAGACATCCCTTCCTACAATGTATAGGTTTATCTCCTCCCATTTAATAGCATACATTTATGTATTTATATTATACATTGTTCTTATATTATACACGTATTATCTAGCCTATAAATAGAGGTTATTGTAAGTATGTTAAGATGATTAAAAAAAGAAAATTTATAATTATTTTACATGTTTCTTTCTTTCTTTTTTTCATATATTATATTTCTATATTAATATTATATTGTTGAGTTGAATTCATATATCGTCGTTTTCATATTATTTACAAGAACAAACCGTTATTAATAATTAGCTACAAATCCAGTTATCAGTCCACATCAACCGTGAAAAACGTGAACACACGAGATCAATCAAATAGCCCGGCCCATTTAAACTTGACCAATGAATGCACATGGAAACGACACCTACCAAAACAACCATAAAATGATATTAATTGCGATACTCAGTTTCCCCCGAAAAAAAATCTCACTTAAACATTTGAGCTCTAAGAATATTCTTTAATTTTGTGTTTACTCTTAAGTATAGTAAACAAGTATGATGATTATTTTTATTTTTTTTTTAATATTTCTAGCATATTAATAAAATTATGAGATTAAATTTTAAAATAGTGCATCATTTAGGTCTAGTTTATCTTTATAGTGACATTTTTTTTTGGAAAATAAATTATTTTTAAAATAATGTTTGCTTCTTCTTTTTTTGGTGTAAACGTAAAATGGGCTCCACACCCCACGATTATTTGGAGAGAAAAAGCTCGTATTTGTCCCGTCTTACAGGGATATGGGCCACTACGGTATTACTGTCAAATGTGAAAAGGCCCAATAAAATCAAACCTATTCCCTTCTTTTCCCAGTAAACTATCTCGCCTATTTAAGGAAATGGCGAGACATAGCCCAGACCTAAAATACCACGAGGGAAGAGCCACCTCACAGCAAAGGAAACTTGAAAAAGAGGTATTATGTTTGCTTGTGTTTCTGTTCCTTCTCCAGCTGAAGGTGAATCTAAAAAAAAAAATCACATTTTCTAAACATTTAAATCTCAGCATATCACTGCTGACTATTTAAATTTTTTTTTAAAACAAATGTCCCTGATGACGTGTTTGTTTTTCCTTAAATGTGATATAGATCGCTAATGGAGAAGAAAGGAGATGCTCTACCACCACGTTATGGCGACTATATTACCGTACTTTCTATCGATGGAGGAGGAATTCGAGGACTCATTCCTGCTGTAATCCTGGAGTACCTTGAGACCCAACTTCAGGTATATATACCAACTATACACCTGTCCTGGACCCATTGCATTAAATCTTATGGCAAAAATATACGCAAGATAATCAACAAGCATAAGTTTATAGAATTAAAAACTAGATAGGAATGTCCCAACTCCAAGTAAATTGAAAGTTAGAATCTTATAGGACTGAATTAGGAGCGTCAAATGAGTTGAGGGTTCATTTAAAGCTCGAGTTCGGTCTTTCGACTCGTTTAAAGCTCAGTTCAAGTTCATAGAAAAAGTTCGTTTAGTTCAAATTTTGATAACATTAAATATTTTTAATTTTTTTCATGAAAAAATTCAAATTCAAATCGTTAAAAGTTGGATAAGAGATTCATTTAAGTTAAATAAGTCGGACTAAAACTAAAAAAAAAATAAAATCATTTAATTAAACAAGTCTAGTTTCGAGTTCAATAAGTTAGACTTAACTTGGCTCGCTTAACGGTCATAGATTGAATTAGAGTTACTATTTTTGAATAATGGGACAAAAATTATATTGTCATTGTATATAATTGTGCGCGCAGGAGCTGGATGGAAGTGAGGCAAGGCTTGCTGATTACTTTGACGTGATCGCGGGAACAAGCACCGGTGGTCTCATAACCGGCATGCTAGCTGCCCCAAAATCGAAATCTGATCAGAGCCCTCTATTCACTGCTGCCGAAATAATAGATTTCTATCTAAAAGAATGCCCTAACATCTTTCCCCAATAGTATGTGTGCATATATCCATATATATATACAAATTAAACGTAGTATTTTTTAGTTTCGTTGCAAATTAAATTGCAACATAGCATAGTAAATTAAATTCTTCATTTTTGTTGGGTTTATTTATTTATCCTTTAATTAAATATGAAGTGCGACTAATTAAAACATTGAGTGACATGTAGAAATATTCACGTACTTGCAGCGAAGGATGGGGACCTTTTGGCTGGATTTTTAGGTTGGCTAGATGGTTCCGATCAATCCTTTGGGGACCAAAATATAATGGAAAATACCTTCACCGGAAAGCTGCCAACTTACTTGGTAACACAAAGCTGGAGGATACGTTGACTAATGTCGTTATTCCTACTTTCGATATTAAGACATATGAGCCTGTTATCTTTAGCTCTTATCAGGTGCGCGCGCGCGCGTATATATATATATATATATATATATATGAGCCTGTTATTCCTAATAAGTGATATAATATTTATTAGTATCAAATTGTCTTTTATAATAACTAACGATGGACAATCAATTTTTAATGAAAGAATTTATATTTAGAATTTAAAAATATCCTCCTATATTCTAATGTACAACATAATTTATTTCAAATCCAACCAAAATACGTAATTTATGCGACTATAAGAAAATTTAATATGTCATATACAAATTATGATGCAGGCAATAAGAAAGAGTGTCCCAGGAGCAAGTAAACTATCAGATGTATGCATAGCCACCTCTGCCGCACCAACTTATCTCCCTAGCCATTATTTCAAGATCCAAGAGAAAGAATTCAACCTCATTGATGGTGCTGCTGTTGCTAATAACCCGGTATATATATATATAATATTTTTTTATGTTCTTATCTTATATACGGTTGAGGTAATAAGGAAATATTTTAAAAAATTATTATTATGATAATTTATCGTCAAATTTGACTATGATGTTATTATATATATATATATATATATAAAATTAAGTCTTTCAACTATTCTTGATCTTTTGTATGAAGTGGGAGAGAGAGAGCTTAAGAAACTATTTTGGTGAAATTCTCTCTCTTATGTTCTATCATTTATTTTTTATGCTTTTGTATTTTTATATTTTTTACGGAAACTTTTTTTTATATTGATTTATGATAATTATCGTTGTAATTAATTCTTATATATCTAACAAAAAAAATTTCTCACACACAGAATATGTGTACATTCAGAAGTAGTATATATAATGGATAATATTATCTACACTACACTTCACGTCTTGATAATGCACTCTACTTTATATGAAAAAATTACATAACTATCCATACAGTATATTTACATCAATTCTATATATAAAGGACAATTATATAATTTTAATAGTAAAAATAGAGTTCACACTCCCTTTAATTATATCATAAATTATTACCTATTGTCTGCTAACTGATATATTATTCTCTTTAATTTTTGCACGCATCTATTTTAGTCATTGGTTGCCATTAGCGAGGTAACGAGAGAAATTTACCTGAAAAATCCTGAATTTCGTCAAGGCGAGGTCTTGGATTACCGCAAGAAGTTCTTAGTGATCTCATTGGGGACAGGGACAGCCAAGAATAAAACAAACAAGTATACCTCTAAACAAGTGTCATGGTGGGGTATTCTGTGGTGGATCGCACCGATAATAGAAATTTTTATGGAAGGAAGCGCAGATATGGTTGACTTCCACAATCAGGTGGTCTTTGAATCCTTGCAATCAAACGGCCATTACCTTCGCATCCAAGTAAGCGTTAATCGATTTATTATTACTAACATGAATGTCTAGCTAGTCTCTTTATAGTAGATACAATTATTTATTAATTTAATATAAAAAATTATTATTATATTTTGTGTAATTTTTTTAAATATTAATTTATTTAAATAAAGACAATTGATATTATTCGTCTCTCTCTCTCTCTCTCTCTCTCTCTCTCTCTATATATATATATATATATATATATATAATTTGATAAATATGTTTTTGAATTTTATTTTAAAATAAATTATTTGATTTTGTTTTATGTAAATAATAATATATTATAATTTTTTGAGAGTTGATTGGGCTTATGTTTATATAAAACTAAATTAGAAGTTATTTGTAAATTTTTAAGTTTTTGTTATCTATTTTCTGACTTTTGTATGTAAACTTATTGATCTTCTTAAACATAGATTATACATGAAAAATAATAGAGATGTGATATTTATTTTTATTAGTAATAATTTTGTTAATAGTAATTCTATACTTATATATTTGTTGGAGGCTTGGATTTAATAACTTGTAATTAAAATATAGTTAAATGGTGATTTCTTTAACATTTATTATACATAAAAAATAATAGACACATCATACTAATTTTGATTAATAATAGCTTTTTTAACAATAAGTTTATATTTATATATCAATTAGAGATTTAAGTTTAATAATTTATAATTAAATTGTGGTTAAGTGATTATTTCAATTAAGGTGTTAGTAATAAGAAATATGTATATTTGAAAATAAGTGACGCATACGGTATTTAATATTTTTTTAAGTATTTCATCATTTGGTTTTAATAGAGTGGTAAACTTTTCACAAATTACTTAAGTGATCTAGACTTAAACTTTGTCAACTATAATTAATTTTTTAAATATAAAATAAATGATCAACTTAACTCGATTGAATTAACTGAGTTAAATGACAAAAGTGTCCAAAAATGACTAAATATCCACCTAAAAAAAGTTAACTTGGGCTGAGTTTTAAGTGATATTTCATTCGTCTCATAAAATTTGTAATATTTTATTTTTTGAAAATTAATACTAAAATTAATGTCTATGTTTGTGAGTATAAAATATGATGAAAAAGAGAAGAAAATAATAAAAAAAAATTATCATTTATGTTGTTTGTGAGTTTTTAGATAATAGAAAAGAAAGAAAAGTGATGAAAAATTTAGATATTTTTTTGCCAAACTTTTGTTGCCAAAAATGTTGAGATTTGGCAAAAAAATAAAAATAAAGAAACAAACTCAATTGTGTTTCTTATATTATTCTCTATTTATGATACAATCATACTTTTGTAAAAAAAAAAATAGTAATCTATTAATTTTCTTTCTTTTTCTTTCATAAACTTACCAATACAAGAAAAGAAAACTTATAAATTTTTTGTTCTTTTCTTTTCTTTTCTGTTATGTTATTTTCTTTTATATTATTTATACCAAAACTTAAAAATAGAGTTTTAAACTTTATACTATCTATTTAAACTATTACATCAAATAAAAATGGCCCACAATTATTACGTTATAATGTTATATACCTACACTTATTTTCTCCCCCACACAATATGAAATCATTACAAACTATATTTATTTTTAATTTTTTCCCACATATTAGATTTGTTAATATTAGTGAAAAATTTAATGTTACATATTTTATAAGAGGGAGGGAGTATGTAATTTTGAATATGGTTAAGTAGGAATAGTTTTATAATTTGTACGTAAAACTTCACCGTCATACGTTGATAAAAGAGAGTCCCATGTTAAGGGAAGAAGTTTTCTTTATATATATAAAAATAGATGAGGCTGAATAATAATAATTACTATTATGGTACTTAAATTGGAATTTTATTAATTAAATCAGGACGACACGCTAACTGGGGACTTAATTGCAATGGACAAGGCCACAAGAAAGAATTTGGAAGCTCTTAGGAATGTTGGAAAAGAATTGCTGAACAAACCTGCCACATCCACGGATACAGTAAACCTCAAATTCCGGTCAACTCCTAATACCGGCACAAACAAGGATGAACTCTACAGGTACACGCATATACGTGAACTTGTTTCTCCATTTTACGGAGATATTTAGATGTATATATTTCAAACTCCGAAAAATCGAATATAAAATAAAATTAAAGAATATATTAGAACTTTAATTTATTAAATTCATTTTACTCGTGTGTTTTGGCACGAACACCATTAGGGTTTGTTTGATAGAACTTATCAAACTCAATGTACAGTTTAAATTTAATTTTTAATTTTTGTTAAAATTGAATTTAAGTCGTAAACTTAGTTTTTTGAACTTATAGTTTTTTTTTGCTGAATTTAAGTATCATAATCTCTTTAACACTTACTATAATGCTACCAAACAAACACTAAGTCGACGTATCTTCTCATGTGTTTCAGGTATGCAAGAATGCTTCACGACGAAAGACAACTTCGAAGGAAAAACAGATTTCTCGAACAAAATTAAATGATTGCTCGATAGGGTTGGCAATTAGATCCAAACCCGACTCAAATGGGACGGATATAGAATGCATAAATGGGTTGTGAGATGGGTATCAGAAAAAAATAATTTAAATCCAACCCAATTAATATATATAATCAAACCCGTCCCGATTATATATATATATATATATATATATATATATATATATATATATATCTTTTTTATTTAATTTTTTTTATATTAATATATTATAATTAAGTAAAAGTATTAAGAATTTAATAAAATGACATAATGAATTAGATACACGGACTTTGGTATTAGAAAAAAAATTAATTTTATTTTCTAAACGTGACGGGACGAAATGGGTATGAGATACTATTTATCTGGTCAAATTGGGTTTGAGAATAATATTAAACAGAACAAAGCATGTATAGAAAGAAAAAAATTTAAGTAGACGGAAATGAGACAGAAATACCCCCAACCCGTTGTCACGCCTGTTACTCTAAGCGCTCTATAAAATCGTGAGCGGGATGGGTATTTACGAGTTTGACGTGTCGAATGTGTCTCTAAGAATAATATATATATATATATATATATATATATATATATATAATGTTTTACATGTAATAAATGCAGTTATTGTGTTTTGACGTCAGAAGCTCAAGTTCGGTGTTTTGTTGTTTGGCGTCCCATGAATTTATGGAATATTATGTTTGGTCTTTTGTTGTTTCAACCAACTTTTATCTAAGAATATACAATACTTGAGTAGTTTTTCATTAACCCGTACCTGAAGCAGTCGACTGCGTTCAAATCATTTTGACTTTTTAAAATTTAATTCTCACAAACCATACAAACTCTAAAACATATAAATGAATTCATTTGGTATATTCTGAAAATACAACAGCATGTATTTTTAACTACTTTAAAAATCATTAAGGATAGAACTAGCCTATGGCTTTTCCCATCAAGCCTAAAATAAAGAATCACTAAATTATTAAACATGAACCTACCTGCAAACATCTTAATTCTTAACTGATCTCAATAACTACCACAAGCTTTTCTGTATGATAGAAACACATTCTGCAACTGTCTACAAGAAATTCTGTGATACGATTGAATAAAACCAATATTTAGAATAAATAAACAAAATAGGTTTGCTTCTGCCATAATGTACGTACATTCCAAACTATGCAAATATCTGCTGAATTACAGTCTCCGCATTCCCATTGTACTGCACCAGAAGATGGATGGCATCCGCCCTTGGTAACGCCAGAAACTCCTGCACCAATTTATAATATAAGTAGACATTAACAAAATAATCTAACAATGTCCCATTATATTAGTCAAAATAATCTCGAACATATATATTTCATACAATATAAAAAGGCAGGAAATAAGTCGATCAAATGGAATCAGACAAGTAAATTTAGATGTACAAACAGTTGTTCTTTTCCATAAACCAAGTCAAAAAGCACGAATCAGTAAAGCCATTGACCATAAAATTTGTGTTTTTAAGTTTTAAACTCAATAGATGATATAGCTAGAAAACACAAGGTATATAATTGTCGTAAAATTTTAGTGCTCGATAAAAAAAAAAGTTACAAAAGAAAAGATAAAAATAGGCTTGGACAAAAAAAATATCATAAACTTTAAATAAAGTCTGCAGCAAAGCTCACCATGACTTTTAGTATAGCATTTTCATCACATATGACGTCTCCAGATGATGCTTGAGTTGGACTGTTGCCATCTTCCTGCATCCTACTACTAGAAGATACAGTAACTTGTGAAGAATCAAGAGTGTTGCAAGTATCCGCATTACACTTGGAAGCAGCATCAGCGAGCAAAGGACTAGTAATTTCTTTGAGGGAGTTGATCTTTAGAAGGCCCTCAAACTGATCCTTACACATCTGCAGTTTAAACCACTCGCTGTGCGTGTGGAGTATTGCTCTAATTATCTTCATAAGCCGGGGTTCTTCAATACCAAGCCTTGTAGCAATCGCAACCTAGGACAAATAACCATGTTCATATTTAGAGTCTAGATCTAAATAGAAATATACTGGGAGGACTGTTATATGATGACAGCAAGGGTACCTGGATTGAAGTTGCAATATCGTGTAAGGGCAAGCCTTCTCTTAATGTCACTTCATTAGGTCTGAGCAAAGTCAGCAAAGTCTCTTTTAAGGGCTTCAGCAAAGCTGGATCTTTAGCTGCCAAAGGGCCCAAAGAAGCACAAGCAACCTTAAGTGCACTAGACGGATCACCAGATCTGACCAGCTTCAAAAATTCAAGCTGCAAAACAAAGAAGGAACAGTTAAGCGCATTCCTCGCTTAAACTCACCTAGTAAAAAGCATTCTGCCAAACCGTCTCGAACTGAATTCAAAGAGTAAATGACCCAAACTCACCTGCTTCAGTTGAAATAGCAAAACGGGATTTTGTGCAAAAAAGTTTAGGTCTATATCGTTTATTTCTTCTACAACCTCCGCAGACATTCCTCTGCTTGCTAGTTCCTTAATTCCAAGAACAATCTCATATTTATTTTCCGTGTTGCTTATAGCATCTAATGTGGATTGTTGCTCAGAAGTCTACATAAGAAAAGAAGGATCAATAATCAGTTCACCATTTTCTTCCTAATAGGTTAATATATAAAATATTATAATTATAATTTCACACCTGTTGATCTTTTGAAGTATTTGGGCTGGAAGGAAGCATAATAGCGCTAAGATCTTGCTTGCTACTTACACTAGCAACTTCAGGAATAAACTCCAAATCCTCGTGTCTTCCCCTCCAACGCTTCCGTTTATTCCTCTCTCCAATCCCCTGACTTCTATTTCTCTGCAGGGCTTTCGAAATTTCAGACTGATTTGTTCCACTTGTACTACAGGCTTCATGGTTACTTGTCGTTTCACAAGGGTATCTCTCTTCAATATCAATAGTTTGTGTGCTCATCATATCAGTATCAGTTTCCATAGAAATTTCCAAACGAGAATTATTCATCAACATTTCAGCACCATGTTTACCAGATCCATATACAACTTCAGAAGAACAACTCCCTGATAAGCATCCGTGATCCACTTGATTAACTTTCAAAGGTCCAGAAGCAATATGAACTCCTTGTGCTGAAGACGAAATAAATGAGTTGAAAAAAAGAAGATATATAAATACATACGTGCATATTAAATCAAATATAAATTATGATAAGGCAACTATGCACCAGAAGCAATCCCAGAATCCACGATTCCCCTATAGATGCAATACTCGTGAACAAGGTCATCAAGAATGGAAACATCCAACTTCATCCGGCATAATTCGTTCTGTGACAAACAAAGACTCAGGAAGCTTTAGATAAATATTGATGGCCAGAAAGTCACTATTTCCAGATATTTATTGTATATCAAAACTTTTACCTACTGATATACGTGTAAAAATAATAATAACAAATACAGAGGGGAAATGTTAAGTAACCTGAAATGCCTGTTGTAAGTCACCCTTAGCAAATCTCAAGCTATTGACTGCCCCTTGTCTTGTAAGCTCTACAGCATGTGCAAGGGCTTGTATGTCCACCTGATTTCAGAATCAAAAGAGGAATAGAGTAAACAAGGAAAACACAAGCTAGAAACTGTATGTCTCATGATTTGATGGCTGAGATACAACAAAAATTGTAAATTTGGAGATCAGCCAACATAATATAAGTTAATGGGCCTTCTAAAATTCTCACCTCATCAAATGGAGGGGCTTCAAACAAGGTCTCCTGTGGTTTTGCAGCTGGGTCACGTTCCTCTAAAAGCAATCTCTCAGTGAGATCTGAAATGGGTGATGAAATTCCTTGACGAAAGCAAAATCCCTTGTGAATGCTGCAGAGTAAGAGTGAGACTGTCATACATTTGCTTTCGGAACACAGACAGAATTTCTATAAAATAGACAAATAACTTGATGGGAATTTGACCTTATCAAATATCTCACTGCCATAGAAAATATTGGGTCATAAGCATGTAAATGTGCTCTTAAGACATAGGACATCAACCCCGCAATGTCGAACCTTCTCTTCTCAGACCACTGAAACAAACATAGCAGATATATTACAAAAGGAAAAAAATTCAATGCATGTATAATACTCATATTTCAAAAATGGTAGAATCATATAGGCATTGCGTAACAGAATATCGTGATCTTTGATATCTTAATTTCAAAGGGGACTGTTCTTTTGGAACGTAACTAAATGGAAAAATTGACTCCTAATTTAGAATGAGGGAGTACTTGGGTGAATAGATCTATAGGCCTTACTACTAAAATCATAGCTTCCCCGCTGTCATATCATAAGTTAAGCAACTACCTATTCAGTGACAAAATGCACTAGATTGGACTTAAATTTGCATTTGAAAAGTAAAATTAAAGCTACATACACAGGGTTTGTGTTCTCACCACAAATAGCATAATCACCAATTTCCCTTCTATACCAATTTACAGGCTTAATGGATTATCTTCACTATAACTCCGTTCCAACTTCATCTTAACCTTCCCCATCAATCAAGCCCTTAATCCATATCATGAAATTATCAATTACTCTTGAATTTGCACGGCAATTCTACTCAGCTTATCAAATACTTGTTCAGTAATTGACAGCTGAGCAACTTTAATACAGGGTAGATAGACTGCCTTCCGAAAGAGGAATTTTTTCTTATTCCCATAATGCTTTTCATTGAAAAAAATCTAGCACTCATGTTAAGAGAAATCAACCTCGCTTGATTTCATTCCAATCAAATGTTTAATGTCAGATGTTTCGTCTTCCCCAATACATGATTGGATGATTTTAGTCTGAATAGTTGTATGCATGCTTACGTAATTAAGCATCCAAGTAAAAGGATATTTCCGCTATTTCTAATCGTCCTACTTGCGCACGGACATGTAACTACAGCTGAGATCCTTTGAATGCAACAGATGCTTATCTGCTAATGGTCTGGAGACTCTGGACAACGGTAAGTTCCAAACATCATAACGATATTAGTTGATTCGGCCACTTGACACTATTGGGCACAACTTAATTAGAACGTGGCACAATTTAATTACAACGTACACAATGCTAAATCAGAAGGTGCATATGGTAGGCAACTCATAACTGTTGTAAGACAAATAATTTACTGCCTACCTCATCTGCCACGGGAGATGTCTGATCGTTTTTATCATAAATGAAGGCCAGTAGGACATGCTTAAATTCCTCATATGCTTCCTGATGACCAACAACAGACATATATCGGCATCAAAGATAACCAAAAGTATTGCCACAGTAATCTATTTCCATTTACCAACGGCATGTCACCAATATTCCATAGCAATAACAAGAAAGACAATTAATTTTAGAGTGTTTTTTTATCTTAAAAAGAAAGACTTTTTTGATAGGTAAGTCTGGCCACAAATACCTGTCCAACTTAAATATCATTGATATCATCTACCTTAGTGATGATATAACCCCTCCACCCCAATCTAGAGGCCCATATTTCTCTTTGGGAATGTCCACACACAAACAAAGAGTGTTCTTCTAATTAACTACAAAATCTCAGCATCTCTCAAACTTATTAACCAAAAGTGGCTTATTAACCAACAAAGAAACAAACATGAGTTCTGATAGCTGAATCAACCTCATAGCACTTGACCAAGAAAGAACAATTAACAGAAAAACACATATTTCAACTTAACTACTAGTTGATAAGTTAGAATTAAACTGTTACCATAAATAAATGTGATGTTACCGTAAATAAATGTGTATGCAAAAACAATTTTAAATAATCAAAGTATGCACGAAACAATATTTAGAAAATAAAGAGATATTCCGTACTGGATAAGCATCAAGGGCACAAGGCGCCAGTGCGGTACGCAGGCACTTGATAGCTGAATCACGATCTTCCACATTTCCTTTTCGCAGAAGCTCAATAAATTTCTGGACATTCATCATTATGAACACTAAGTAAGTAAAAGGCAGGTACCAAATAAGTAAACGACCGAGTAATCTAAGTCAGTCTATATATGTAAGTAGATTGAGCACTGCCATTAGTATTGATTTCTATATAACTAGCATTTGTAGCTAATGTTAGGGATATATGTAAAAATAATGTTTTTCTTATATTTATAATTTTTTTGGAAGTGTGGAGTAATTTATTAAGTAATCTGCGACTAAGGACATATTTGTAAGGATAATTTTTTCTTTCAAAAGTTGTGGTTTTAGAATTGTATCAATATACCTGCTTGTGTAATCGGAAGAGAAGTCGATGATCGTGGAGGATGAAAGGAGCGTGAAGTCGGAGGAGATCAATGGCGGAATCAATGTCGCCGAGCTCTAGCGACCGTCTGATCTGGCGAATAAGTAATCGCGACTGGTAAGAGGAGGAGGAGAACGAAGACGAAGAAGGTGATGAGGGAGAAGAAACGGGCGATGATTCTTCGATTAAGTTTTCGGATTTTGCGAATTCGATTATGAGGGCGTCGAGTGTTTCCCAATTCACGGGCATCGAATCCATATTGCTTCTAATTTTATGGTATCTCCAGAAATCGTCGTCTATGGATCGTATGTATTTTCACGGGCCGGAAAGAGAAAGAATTTCCCGAGGCGGCGAGGAAAGATAAAAACTGGATTGGAGGTTACAGAACTTGCCACGTGCGCTGGGTGAAGCCGTGATGCTAACGCTTCTCCCAGTCAGTAAATTTTTACCCGGGGGAGTGGTAGGTAAATCGGGACTCTCTGCTTCCAGCATAGACGCATGATGTAACCCCTTCATTGACCTATTTTTTTGGTCAAATAAAACAATTTTCAATTTTATTGTTCTTTTAAATTTATGAAAATAAATCATAATAAGTTAGAGTTATATACCAATTTTGAAATTTAAAATTTTCAATTTTTAATTATTAATTTACAAAAATAATCAATGAATCACAAAAGTCGATAAAAGATATTATCATGGGGGTAAAATTAGTAAAAATAAAATTATTCATTCGGTACAAGGTGGACTCTAAATGAGTAAAATGATTCAATTACTCTCTGTTTGTTACGTAAATTATTACTGTTAGTGCACAAAGAACTGCTCTAGGTAAATATATTGAGTTAATCTATCATTTAATTTCTTTACTACTAGTTAGTGCACATGACGGAATTTACCAAGTTAATAATCTATTGTGTCTATCTAGAAAGATACTTAAAAATGAATGAATTATTCTAATTCCAAATTAATTAGGATATTGACAGTTTTATATATAAACATGTAA
>JAUMHB010065572.1:0-13967 GCA_032359685.1 Pittosporum tobira | reverse complement strand
TTATTTAGTAATTAATTAGTTTTCTTAATTAAAAATCAAATCTTTATTAATTGGTTAGATTAGTAAAGAATTATCTAGAGTGGTACATAATTAGTAAATTACAATTTCTCATGGGATCGATATTTTTTATACTATAATTTGATTGGTGTATACTTGCACTAAATCCCGATCATAGATTTAGTTATATTATTTTTCATTCTTCTATTTGTTCTACAGGCTATAGTAACTATTAATCTTCCTAAATATGTTAATTTTTTATTTTATTATTTTCACTTGCATACCTTATACCTTGTATATAATAATATCATATAAAAATACGATTACTAACTTACAATTTTTATATACAAAAAAAATATTTAAAAAATAAATATATAGATTGAGTTAAAAAATGCCTAGAAAAATGAGTAATCGCCGAGTACTCGCTCTAGGCGCTAGGCTCTCTCTCCGCTACCGAGTTTTATAACACTAGATTGTAGCTTTTACAAAGGAATTTTTCCACTTTGGGGTCGTAACTTTCCATGTAACTCCACTACTTGGTTCCATTATTTAAAATATCATAATTAGGTATTGTTGAGTGTTAAGTCTGGAAGCATGGAGTCTACTTTCCTTTTGGTACAGTTGATCTAAGCTATTTACTGTGTATTTTGATCCTATGATGCACAATCGATAATTGCACAACATGCTTGTTGAAAAACTCATTATATTTGAGTTGTGCAACATTTTATGGACATTTGTTCGAGATGTACAACAACACTTGAAAAAGATTAAAAATTTCCAACTTCTATTAGCTTCTCGAATTTTATCTTCTCTAAGAGCATTTTGTGATGTTTATGAATCATGTCTTTTTCTGTCGTTTAATTTTGAAAATATGTTCTCAAAATTATCTCAAGTCAACAATCTTATTGTATAACATTTAAAGATAGTTCTTTGGAAATTATTTAGCTGTTTCTGATGATGATGACCATTTCTATAAGTTGAAGTATATCTCTTTAGTTGTTAAGTTGCATCTGCTCAAATATTCGCTGATAATCATCAATTCATCTTCATAAACTCTCTCAAGCAAATGAGCAATGATACTAGTTTGAACTAAACTTTTGTATCCAAAATTTGTGCTTTGCTTTTTTATAATTTATTATATGATCTGTTTAAGTGATTGTAGTTCTTCCATTAACTATCTATATTGTTGGCAATTTCTATGATAATGTTTTCAACATTTGAGCCCTCAGTGGGCATCTTATATCATAATGTTATATAAAGAAAAAAAAAACATTGCTCACGAGCCCAACAACTTGGTGTGACATGTTTAGCAGGCTATGCAGCTGGAGCTGTTTGTACTACAGTTTTTAATCCCCCTGACACCATGGTATCCTCTCTTTATAACAAAAAGACTAAAAGTGTGCTGCAGGTGTTATTGCCAAATCTTTATGATTTTTGTTTAATTTTCTTCTTCCACCTTTAACTACCTAAACTATTCATATGATGTCTTTTAGGCAGTAAAGAACATTGGGCTTGTTAATTTATTCACAAAAAGTCTTCCTGTTCGGCTTATGATTATGGGACCTGTTGTGACCCTGCAGTAGTTTCTATATGACACGATCAAGGTTTTGAGTGGACTGTAAGTGCATCTTTTAATTCTAGAGTACATAGTTACTGGTGTGTAGGTTTGTTTTGTTATAATGAGTTAATAATACTAGTATTTTTTATTTGGTTTTTAACGTCTTGATATCCTGTAGCAGTTTATTTTTTTTTCTTGAATTCAACTATCCATATACTTACAATAGATAATTATAGAATAATACACTGAGGCAGTGTGAAACAGCCACATTCCCGTCATTTCAAATTATAAAAACACACTTTTTTCAATTTTAAAAAGACAAGTGCACTTGTAATTTGTAACGGCTGAGGGAGTAGAAGATATGATCTGCTTATTGTCTTTTCAATTGGTACATGCAAAATACAAAGTACCTATTTCATAATCTAAAAGTCAAAAACAAAAGAAACTACCTAACGTATTGAAAGAAGCAGCACTCTACCTTATTAAAGAATGGTTAAAATGCATATCAAATTATAGCATCGGGTCATTACTAGATCTCAAAGTTAGGAGAATTATTGAAACTTCTTTGTCTTGCTTCTTGCTGAATATGATTTGTGTTTGAAAACTAATTTAGGCCAACAAGTGGAGGGCTTAGCTGGCACCCCAAAGAAATTACTCAACAAATTGGATGAGAAACATCAATCCAGTGTGGCCATATTGTTTGAGATGAGGGAATTGCTAAATTCTTGACATTCATAGGGAAACTACAATATTTGTGTTACTTGACGTTCACACACTTTGCTATCCTAATATAGTAGTTTGTGTATTATGTTAAATTTTTGGATGGAATATTGTTATTTTGTTGGTACAAACATTTGAATGAGAACATTGATAAATATGATACAAAAGGATGAAATTAGTTGTTATTTGTGATTGGTTATAATGATATGTACATTCATGTATCGTAAGCATTGACTAATTAAATTTTGACATATTCTTAAATGTCTCTTTTTTTTTTTAATAGTTATCATTTGTCACCAATTTTCACTAAGTACTCTGTTTATAGAGTAAATTCACCATAATAAAAAAAAATTATGTTAAATTTAAGTTGTAAATTAATTTTTTAACATATATTTAACTTGTCAAACATATATTTTTATTGCGTTTAGGATCTATGAATTATAAAAATTATATAAGTTGGTTATTAAATAAACACTACAAAAATCAAAAATGAATCAATAAATTTTACACCCTGCAGGTCCGTACAGTATAATCACATTCAAGGGACACCGAGTTTAAAGTACTACACTCCTAGATGATGTGAGCTACCTGTAAGACTCATAAGTCACCTCCAGAATTCTGGAGTTACAAGCCTCGGTATGGGAGCCAACTATAAAACTCACAGGAACCATCCGTGAAGCCAAAGAATTAAAGGTCATGCGAGCCCAAGTGGTATATTTATAGAGCCATTCCTCGTAGAAATCACCTCCAAAATCATGAACTTTTTAAGGGACTTACCATGCTTAAGACATACTCCGTCTGTCTTTTAAAAAATTACTATAATTTATAAAATACATAATTTTAAAAAAATTATTTATTTAAAAAAAATTTCAAGTCATAAAAGATTTAAATTTTTAAATATATATATCACATATTTTTGTTAAAATATACGCCAAAGTCATTAATTTAAGAACAACAAAAAAAATACCAAGTCTCATTTTTTAAAAGAGAGAGAAAGAGTCATCATTTCTTCTTATTATGCTCGGCTTAATACAACTTATTTTATTAGTTTATAATTTATATTTTAAAAAAAATAATTATTTTTAAAGTATTTGTTTTAATTAATTTTAAAAATTTTATAATTTAAATATAATAATATTTTTAATTTATTTAAAAAACAATTAGTAAATACGTTTTTTCACACCAAACATGACCTCAATCTCTGATGCCTTCCCCCTTCCCACCATTCTTTCTCAGCAATGACAGGGCCCTCTCATATTAAATAAAGAAAATAAAGAAGGAACCAATTTACCTTTGATTGAGCTCATCATCAATAGCATTATCGTCGTCATGTTTTGACTTTCTTTTATTTCATCGTTAGACCTGGTACTAGATCTCTCTCCCCCCCACTCGTAAAACTCTTTCTATGTATTTGTATTTCATGCCTTTCATTATATTCTTTTAGTTTTATGCTCTGCTTTTTGTAAAATTGCATCCGGGAAGCGCTCCTTGTTCCATGTCTTTATATATTTGATTATCTTTTGTTATATACCCCATTGTTATTGCTCTATTGGGATCCGATCTGATTCTTCCATTTTTGTTAATTTTGCCGTTTACCCCTATTTTTCCTTAAATAAACCAACAAAATGAAACAAAAGTTAAGATCTTTATGAGGATTTTTATGCGGAGTTGGGCCAATTTTGTGAAATATTTATTTTGTTTTTTTTTTCTTTTCCAGCGTATGTGGTTTAATTGACAACAGAAACATTGGATGAGGAAGGAGCTGTTGTTAAGTGTTGAATTGTGATTGTTACATGGGCAATACATGCCGTGGATCTTTTGGAGTAAAAAATTATCAGGGCTACACTCAGCCCGAAGACCATTCCAACTCCAAGCGCAACAATTCTAGTAACTCTTCCGACCACTCACCCTCCAGCTTAACTTGTCAACAGCTTGTTGCTCAAGAATTTGCCAAGGACAACCAAACCAGTCCCAACCCCAAAAAGGAGGGCCGTAATAATTTACCCCTAGTTAGCCCCAGAAAAGAGAGCATCATGAGCCGCGGAAGCAACACCCAAACTTATTACGTATTGGGTCACAAGACTGCTAACATCCGTGATCTTTACATGCTGGGTCGTAAATTAGGACAAGGCCAATTCGGTACCACTTATTTATGCACCGAGAATTCCACGGGTATCGAATACGCTTGTAAATCTATTTCAAAGAGGAAGTTAATTTCCAAAGAAGATGTGGAGGATGTTAGGCGTGAGATCCAGATCATGCACCATTTGGCTGGTCACAAGAACATTGTGACCATCAAGGGTGCATATGAGGACCCTTTGTACGTACATATCGTGATGGAGCTCTGTAGTGGGGGTGAATTGTTTGATAGGATCATTCACAGGGGACACTACAGTGAGAGGAAGGCTGCTGCATTGACAAAGATTATAGTAGGTGTTGTTGAGTCATGTCATTCTCTAGGGGTTATGCATAGAGATTTAAAGCCTGAGAATTTCTTGCTGGTTAACAAGGATGATGATTTCTCTCTCAAAGCAATAGACTTTGGACTCTCAGTTTTCTTCAATCCAGGTAAAACACATGTTCGATTATGTTACCTTTTTTAGGCTATTTAAATATCATTTAATGTAATATATATATATATATATATATATATATATTGGTTTCCATTTGTAATTCTTGTTGAACTTCATGCTTCCTCAGGTCAGATTTTCACTGATGTGGTTGGAAGCCCATATTATGTTGCTCCCGAGGTTCTTTTGAAGCATTATGGCCCAGAAGCAGATGTATGGACAGCAGGGGTTATATTATATATACTGCTAAGTGGTGTACCACCCTTTTGGGCTGGTATGTGTTATGTTTAGACCAATGCAGAGGTTTAAGTCTGTGAGCAGTGGATTGAAATGTTGTCCTCTTTCATTTTTTATTTATTTATTTGTTTTTATTTATTTTTTTCAGAAACTCAACAAGGGATATTTGATGCGGTTTTGAAGGGACACATTGACTTTGAATCAGACCCTTGGCCCTTGATATCTGACAGCGCGAAGGATCTCATCAGGAAGATGTTATGCTCTCGGCCTTCAGACCGGTTAACAGCTCATGAAGTGTTATGTAAGCCTGAACTGTTCTAATGAAGTTGTCCAAATCCATAGTGACTATCTCTATATATTTGATGAACTTGTACTTTTTGCATTTTTTCCTAAACATCAAATAACAAATGGTTAATTGAAATAACAAATGTTTAATTATTAAGTCATTGTTAATGCATGCATGGTATATAATTTGATTAACTGGGATGAAATCGGAAAACCCTTGTATTTCTCAAAGATAGTGCTGACCGTTGTGTGATATTAATTGTATGTTACATGGCATGTGAAAGATCATAGTCACAGATTAATAGCCTAGAAGTATTTTTGACCCTGTAGTTCTTAGACTTTTTGAAGGTGAGCCCAAATAAATAATATTTGACACAATGAACATTGAGATCATATAATTTCAAGATATTAAACCTTTTGGCTTCTGGTAACATTTGTGTAACATATACCTAGCCTGAGTAAATGCCTTTAAATGCCTGTTTTGCTGTATATATTTAATTTGACGCATAGGATGCAGTTTATTTATTTATTCGATTGAATTTTTTTTTTACTCTTTTTTTGGGGCTTTAACATAGGTCTTACTTCGTTTTTATTTTGAAAGTATTTTGACCACTCAAGAAAGTGAGTTGAATTACCTAAAGTTTTCTTGCTTAGCGGATGGATTAAGCTTTGCCTTTGTTTTTGATTTAAATAAAAATCATCGTGAGATTGAATACTACTGGTTGCATCCCAGATGACATGAGCTGAGTTGACTAGCTCATTCTATCCAAACCACTCAAGAAAGTGAATTGAATTACCTAACAGTTTTCTTGCTCAGTGGATGGATTAAGCTTTGCCTTTGTTTTTGATTTAAATAAAATCATCGTCAGATTGAATACTACTGGTTGCATCCCAGATGAAATGAGCTGGGTTGACTAGCTTATAGTTCAAGGAGATAAATGATGACTTATTTTTAATCAGAAATCAAAACCCTTGGATAGAGAGTGAATGGTTTGGATAGAATGCGATTACTTATTTTTGGACAAAGCTCATTTAAAATGGGACTGGGAGACAATAAAATTGAGTGTTTTGTTCCTTGTTTCTTCCATAATACTATCATATAGGTCATCCAAAATAGATCAAGTTGATTACTATCATGTTGAGGGTTTTGCTTGTTTGCTTCTTTAATCAAAATCTCATATAGGTCATCCTTGGATTTGTGAAAATGGAGTTGCTCCTGATAGAGCCCTGGATCCAGCTGTACTATCTCGTCTCAAGCAGTTCTCTGCAATGAATAAGTTAAAGAAGATGGCCTTACGGGTAAGTGGATGATATAACCATTAGTGTTTATTTACAGTTAAAACTATTTAATGTAAATGGAGGATACGTGTACAGACCAAAAAAATGAGGTGTAATGTCATGTTAGCTGATGTGACACCACACGTATCTGGCCGAGTCTAGGCATCAGAAAAACTTTCTGGCTTGTATTTTATCAATTTTATACAACTAGTATGCGTAGCTTCTGATGCTAACCAATATAAAGAAAAGTTGATTTACACGGATCAAGAGCCCATACACACATAAATACGTATGGGTTTCCTCCTAAGATATTCATAAATATATATCTCAACATCTGAAGTTCAGGTCATTGCTGTGCATATCAATTCTTGTGGCAGTAATGGCATCCATTTCGGCATCAAAAGGGGATGCTGTGCAAGGACACACTGATTATACAAAATGCATAGACAACCACCCAGTGGACCCTACAAACAGGGGACCAAAACTGAGATGTCAAGGAGCAATCTCAAGCAAGCAGACTATACTCTGACACACAATTAACAAAATAATCCAACAAACCCGGGAAGGATTCTTGTTCTGTTTTTTATTTTTCGGCAAATCGAGGAAGGATTCATGCTACAGAAAAGAAAAATAGGAGGCTTAATAACCCAGTTGCTCTTGTTTTCCCCTCTAAAGATAATGGATTGCCAATTCAGTTAGTAGGGTTAAGATGTTTACTGCTATCCCTGATTTTATTTATCATTTTAATTTAAAATGCCGTCTGGCAGCATCTTTACTTACCCTTTCCCTACTATTTTCCTTCACCATAGGGTTCTGAGATTATAAGGACCAAAATATTTCTAACTTAACCTCACCATCTCCTCCCCCTCTCTCGACCCCCCCACCCACCCAAAAAAACAACCCAAAAAAAAACGAAGAACTTATAATGTTAAGTCTAGCACCTCTTATAACTTTATACCTTATTTTGTATACATGTATTTGTGGTAGTTTCTAATACCTTTGTTTTAGCTTTTTCTTATTTCGTATTTGGTTTGTGTAATTTGCCAGTGAGAAACTTTCAGACATTCCATTTTCCATGTTTTGTCTTGGGAAATAACAATCTCTACAAACCTGAAATATGATTCTGCACCGGAAGTAGCTTAATCTCTGCTACTTATCAAAAAAAGGTGGCTTAATCTCTGCTCATTGTGTCCATAGGTAATAGCTGAAAGCTTATCAGAGGAGGAAATTGCTGGTTTGAAAGAAATGTTCAAGGCAATGGATACTGATAACAGTGGTGCAATTACATTTGATGAACTCAAGGCTGGTTTAAGAAAATACGGCTCTACCTTAAAGGATACAGAGATACGGGACCTTATGGATGCGGTAAGATAATTATTTTTAAGGATGTGAGATGATTTTGTCTTCTAGGTATTTGGAAGCTAGCGCATAGGATAAATCAATTGGAAGCCGGTATCCAAAGGAAACTAAAAAAACCTGACTTCAAAAAGATATGTCAAACGGCGACAGAGGTCGGGAATAGATAGAACAAGTTATAGAACAAACACTTAACTACAATAATACTTTAGCAACCTCAACTACAGATTTTACAGATGAGAGGCAGCAACAAATTGTGTGCTGATACCACTTGATGCCTTACATAATCCCGGGGAAATTAAAATGCCCACAAAGTGTTTATTTTATATATTGATATAAAGCGCTGAGTTACTTACTTGAGGGGAGTAATTAATTCATGACTCGCTCCCCAAGGATTACGACACTCTGACCAACTAGAGGACAACTAACACACCAGGGGCGCTCTCAGTAATTTGTCTCTCACATTCATTCTTCATGGGAAAAAAAGGTTCAGTATTTGGAAAGATTCTTAGAAATTAAGATAATTTGAAAGATAGATTTATTTACTGTGTAAATAGGTTCAGGGTGTACACGAAGGCATAATTCACTGTGTTTGGGTATAAATTCATTACTGTTGGGTGTCCAAAAGCTTCAAGACTGCATTGGGATGAATTTGACTTATGTGGTCCATTTACTGGTGATCTCTTTTTAGATGTTAACTTATTTTGAAGTATCTGAATAATAATTAATTTACTTTTCAGGCTGATGTGGATAATAGTGGGACTATAGACTATGGGGAGTTCGTAGCCGCAACAATTCATCTAAACAAACTAGAACGTGAAGAACATCTCATGGCAGCATTTCAGTATTTCGACAAGGATGGAAGTGGTTATATTACAGTTGATGAGCTCCAGCAGGCTTGTGCAGAACATAATATGACTGATGTTTTCCTCGAAGACATTATCAGAGAAGTTGATCAAGATAATGTAAGTAGAAAGTAATTGAAGAAATTAGATTTCTAGCTTTTGCATTATAGACAGCAGTTGAAAAATTCAATGAGTATTAAATAGAACTGGGATTTGACTCTTTGCGTTCATCGTAGCCTTGGATGCACGTTGTGGTACATAAATGTAACTAATGTGGGGCTCCATGTAAGTGGTTTGAATTGATCATTGTAATTGACGTGGGCTTTCAGGATGGGAGGATCGATTATGGTGAATTTGTTGCTATGATGCAAAAAGGCAATGCAGGAATCGGAAGGCGAACCATGCGAAACAGTCTGAATATGAGCATGAGAGATGCACATGGAGTTATTTAGCTTATTTGAAAGACATGTTATATGTAGGTACATTCAACTTCATATAATTTCAGTTTTCTATTATTCTAAGCTTATGTGCATACTCATTTTGCTGATTGCCTGGCACATTTTTAGGGGCGAAAACGAGTCGAATAGAATCAGGTATGACTTGCTCAGATTCTACTCGTATAATTTATCGAGCTTGAAATGAAGCTCGTTTAACTATCGAGCTGAGCATGAATACGAATCGAGCCTAAGTAGTTTGAAGTTTTAGAGCGAGTTACATAGAATATCAATAAAAAAAATTTATTTAATAAGGTCCGAGTAATTAATCAAACTTTAAAATATGCTCGTATTCTACTCATTAATATTTCGAATTGAGCTCGAATCGAACTTTTAGTTGAATGATTCTGAATCGAGCCCGAACCCTTTGGTTCTACTTTCAGCTTACCCATTTTTGCCTACTCTAATTGCCGCTGTTACGCATCAGACTTTGAATGTGCAGATTCATTTTGTTGATAACTACCTCATTTTACTTTAGACTTTAAATGTTTACCCAATAATTCCTGGATTTTATTGAAAAAGAAGAATGTATCCATAGATTTGCTAGTCCAGTTTCATAATACAAGTGATACAGCAGAAAAATTGATACAAACCTGATTTCAAAAATACCATGCCATTGGATGGTAGCTCGCTTAAATTGATTAATATTTGGTACATGGTCCAAGTCCCATGTTTGTTGCTTTAAGAAAATATTATGTTGTTTTTCAATTCTTCCCATGTGTTTCGATGCTACTTTACCCAAAACAATTTGAAGTTCATCTGAACATTGAATGTGAAAGTGGGATTCTCTTTGCCTTTTTATTTACCTGTAATTTTACATTGAGGTTTTGAATTGTTTTGCAGGTTGTACAGCAGCAACAGAATTTGAGAGGTATCTGCGCTGATTGTCAAAGAGAAGTGAAGTTGTAGCTCATTTATATTTGATTGCAGCTTTTAGAAAGAATTTTTTTTCAATTTGGGGTCGTAACCTTCCACGAACTCAACTATTTGATTGCATTGTTTTAAATGTCAGAATTATGTATCGTTGAGTGTTGCGTCTGGAAGCATGGAGTCTGCTTTCCTTTTGGTACAGTGTGAGGATCTAAACAATTTAATGTGTCGTCTGATCCTATTATATGCAATCCATAAGTGCACGGCATGCTTGTTTGAAAAACTTATTATATTTGAGCTGTGTAACATTTTACAGACGTGTTTGAGGTGTACAACATCACTTGGAAAAGATTAAAAATTTCGAACTCCTATTTGCTTCTCCAATTTTATTCTCTTAAGAGCAGTTTGTGATGTTTATTAATTGCGTCTTTCTGCTGTTTAATTAATTTTGAAATTATGTTTTCAAAATTATCGCAAAGTCAACAATGTTATTGAATAACATTTAGAGGGAGTTCAATGGAAATTATATAGCTGTTTTTGATTATGACCACCACCATTTCTATAAGTTGAAGTATGTGTCTTTAGTTGTTGAGCTCTTGTAAAATCACCTGGAAAAGTGAATCCATTTAGGCTAATGTCAGCAAATGGGGTCATGTCACTTCATATTATGCCTACAATGTCCGCAGCTTCCCAGAGTGAGAATTGTTACTCTCTCAAGGTCCAAACGTTTTGATTGATTGATGGAATCCACTAACGTGTGAAGTTCAAGGGGTTAGATCTGTTGTTGGTAGGCTCCAGTAGAATTGCTTGAATAAATTGGCACAATTCTTATGGGTTAAACTCACATGGATATGGTTAAAACCTAAATTAATTTAGTCTAAATTTCAAAAATAAATAATACACAAAGCTAGTGTTAGTAAAGTTTTATGGGTCACGTCAGTTATCATAACGGGTCGGGTCAGCAGACAATTTCCAATTATGATTCTGCGCAATTGATTGGGTCGAGCAAAAAAATACAGAGGTTGTTGTCCAAAATATTCGTATGGATGTCCTGATTAATTTATTTGCTACTGGAGTCTTGGGGGCTTCTTGTGACCCTGCAGTGATTTCTCTATGAAACTATCGAGATGTCTAGTGGACTGTAAGTGCATCTTCTAATTCTAGAGTACACAATTATTGGTGTCTATGTTTGTTTTCTTATAACAAGTTAATAATATTAATATTTTTTTATTATACGTCTAGCAGTTCATTCTCTTTAAAATCTTTATAGTAATTAAACATATAGCGATAAATTGAGAAAACATGCATGTAATTATTTGTTCCTAATTAGTCCACATTCTCTCTATTTCAAATTATAAGAGCACTTCTATTTCAATTTTACGAAGACAAGTGGTCTTAATCATAATTTGTAACCGTGAGAGGGGGAACATATGATCTTCATATTGTCTTTTCATAGGAGTTTTTAAATGCTACTCACTGAAAGAATGGTTAAAAAGCATAGGAAATTATGGCATCTGTTCTTTAATGGACCTTGAAGTTTGTCATATACTGTAGCGTAAGTTTATAGAATTGCTGTAATTTCTTGGTCATGTATCTTTCTGAATATGATGATTTGTAGTTGAAATAAATTTAGGCCTACGAATGGAGGGCTTAGCTAGCACGCAGAAGACATTACTCAACATATTGGATGGGAAGCAGCAATCCAATGAGGCCATATTGTTCGAGACTGAGGAATTGCAAAATTCTTGACATTACTCAACAATTTTGATTTTGGTTGATTGGATAAAATGTTAATTTTTTTGATGGAATGTTGTTATTTTGTTGGTAAATTTTAGCACATCATTTTGTATGTTTATTTTTTGTCATTGTAGTTAGAGATGCAAAAAAAAACCTCGTGGATCAAAAATTCAATCGGTTTAACTTGGTGAAATTTTAAATCAATTAAGATTGAAGAGAAAATACCGGCCTGGACTTAATTGGTATGATCGGTCTTGAATAAGGTCTAGCTTAACCCTGCTAAAACCACACATGGTCCAATTGTGAAAAGCCTAATGAAATTCGCTAGTTACACAAATATTACAAACTAAATTAAACTATATAATAATACTAAATAAATGGTTATATAAGTTAAAAAACTAAAATAATTATTCAATTCTATATATTAATATTTTGAAAATTATAAATTGTATAAGAAATTAATAATAAAAAAAATAAGAAAATCCCATGTCATGACTAGTCCAGAACTGACCTAATTTAACAGTTCTCAACAGGTTCTCTCTTTTTGTCTTAAACCTAGCTTGGCCTTGCTTGCCTCCAAAAAGAGCCTGGCCTGGATATATACCACAAAAGACTTGTCCCATAAGACCAGGTCTAAAGCCCTGTAAGTCGGTCCTTTTGTACATCTCTAATCGTAACTTTATTTTTACTTTGAATAAATTATAGTACCATAATATAAAAGCACTATCAAACAAAATAAATAACAAGGCAAACTCGCAAGTTTCTGCTGAACATTTTATTTATTTGTAGTTTAAATTCACAACAAAAAAATTCTTGTTGAGTTTTAAGCTGTATGTTTTTTTAAAAATATATATTCAGTCTATCAAATATATATTTTTATTGCGTTTGCATTTCTTAAGTCTAAAAATTGTATAAACTAATTACCAAACACACATTAAAAGAATTAAAAATTATATTCCCTGCAGATCAGAGTCACTGCTAGAACTTGTAAGAGTCACACCTCTAGAATCCTAAAACTATGGAACTAAGTGATACGAGAGTCAAAGTGTTACATTCTTCAAGATGGGAGCCAACTTTAGAACTCAAAAGAGCCATCTTTAAAATTCTACAGCTAAAGAACTAGGTGTTATAATCCTAAAGCTAAGGAACTAAGTGTTATGTCTGCATATATTTGATTATCTATTGTTACATGCCCCATTAGTATTGTTCGACATGGATCCGATCTGATTCTTCCAATTTTAATTTTTTTTTTTTAATTTTAATTTTATCGTTTTCCCTATTGTTTCATTAAATAAACAAACTGAAACAACAGTTAAATCTTTATGAGGGTTTGGGCCAATTTTGTAAAGATCCTTTTTTCTTCTTTTTACCTTTCCAGCACATCTGGTTTAATTGACAACAAAAACATTGGATGAGGAAGGAGCTGTTAAGTGTTGAATTGTGATTGTTACATGGGCAATACATGCCGTGGATCTTTTGAAGTAAAAAATTACCAGGGCTACGCTCAGCCCGAAGACCATTCCAACTCCAAGCGCAACAATTCTAGCAACTCCTCCGGCCACTCCCCCTCCAGCTTAACTTGTCAACAGCTTGTGGCTCAAGAATTTGCCAAGCACAACCAAACCAGTCCCAACCCCAAAAAAGAGGGCCGTAATAATTTACCCCTTACTAGCCCCAGAAAAGAGAGCATCCTGAGCCGCAGTAGCAACACCCAAACTTGTTACGTATTGGGTCGCAAGACTGCTACCATTCGTGATCTTTACGCGCTGGGTCGTAAATTAGGACAAGGACAATTCGGTACGAATTCAACGGGTATTGAATACGCTTGTATATCTATTTCAAAGAGGAAGCTAATTTCCAAAGAAGACGTGGAGTATATTTCCTTTGGAGGCTATGTAAATATCATTTAATGTGTGTGTGTGTATGTTGGTTTGCAGTTGTAATTTGTTAGGAAGAATTACGTGGTCGAAGCAATCTCACAACTAAAGTGAAAGTTTGAGATTATGCGGAAATAGAATTA
>JAUMHB010065561.1:3053-13968 GCA_032359685.1 Pittosporum tobira | reverse complement strand
GAAGCCCAAGAAATAGCTCCACCACCAAGAATAAATATCCATCCCTCTAGTACCGCCGGAAAATTGTTATAAAATAAGCCAAGTCCACTAGTCCTTTTCAAGTATCCGAAAATTCTAGTAATTGATTTCTCTCCAATGAGAAGTTTCCAAACAACAAATGCAAGTGTTAAGTGTGTCACATGTCGTCACGTCACACTAGATTATTTCTATAGATTCCACATTTTGTCATTTAGTGTGAGTATTATGGTCCATCATATAAATTAAAAAATAGTTTTCTACCAAACCAATGTGGGATGAAAGTTAACAATAAATGTTTATAGTTGCAATTTATCTCTAACAAATCATATACTAAAACAATATAAAAACAAATCCATTTTGATATGAGTAATAAAAATCGAATACAAAAAAAGTTTTATATAAGCTCTACTAGCTTAATAATCAAATAATCTATTCCAAGTATAATTTGGAGAGTAAGTTACTAATTATTTAACTATATTCTAATACTAATAAATAATAAAATATTATATATGTTATAAATATAATATTATCTAACAGGTTACCTGAGAGAATCACGTAGACTCAATTGTGTCAAGAGTAATTAGACTCGTTGTAAAGAGATTGCAATTAGTTACTTTGCAAACATGGACCTGGTAACTCGCCGAGGTGGTTGAGTATCGTAGGTGAACCGAAGGAAGGTGATGGTGTTGAAATGGGTTGAAATGGTGGGTCAAAAATGTACGGACGAGGAACTGTAAAGTGTTTGATATAATTATAGAGACATAATTAATGTGCAAGTGTAAATAGGACTCACGAGATTTACTGGCCACACGCCCAACCCTTTTTTATTGTCAATATACAAAAATGAATTTCTACAAGGCTTATAATATTCTATCGAAATTGTCTACCTAAAATTTTGACCAAGATATAAGGGATTATGTGGTTGAAACCCCTAACCACTAAGAGGTTTCTAACAACCCTTTCTTACAACCCATCAAATTCATAGCCAATCAAAATTCTCGGAGCAAAACTACTCAAACTACCCAAACTGCCTATTTTCAAACAAGTAATCATCTAGCAACCGCCTCCAACTGCCGTCCAAACCATCTAACCGTGGTTTGAGTCAACTTTTGGTTGCACCTGTGGGAATCCAAAATATTTTTGAGGTCAGGCTTTGTAATTTAATTAATAAATAGAATAGTTATTATGTCTTACTTATTTTTTCATTAAATAATTGAAAAAATAAGTAAATATAAATAAGTATATAAATAAATAATAAATAAATAAGAAAACTAAATTTATTTATTTTTATTTTTATTTGGTATATTTATAATTTTGACCCCAAAAGATACTCATTTTTGGAACTAAAACCTTAAACTATTAATTTTGATAAATCGAACCTCAATATATTGATTTTATAAAAATTAAACCTTAGGACTGCCGAAAAATATTTTCCTTACCGGAGCAAGGGCTTTTTTGGTATAACAATAAAACAAACCCATCTAACAGGAGCAAAATCTAGCGGCAAACACAAACCCAGCTTGGCGGCAAAACAAACCCAACAGCATCAATATATATGCCCATGACATCAAACACAAGATGCAATTCAAGTTTGCATAAAGTAGAAATATGATATCTTCCATGGAGGAATCCAATTCAAGCTCTTCATACCACATAAAATCTATTTCTTGGTTTGCAAATCCTCCTCTAAACTGCAATTGTGGAGTCCCTCTCATATTAACCACTTCATGGACTTCTAACAATCCAGGAAGAAGATTTTGGAGCTGTCCAAATTATTTAGTGAGTTTAATGCATATTAAAAGTATAAATGATATGAAATACGTAATTAATCATTCTAAGAAACTAATTTTTTTTTTTTTTTTGTTATGTTGTAGAAACCGACAAAGCTTGGATGCAGATTTCATCACTGGTTTGATCCCCCAATGTGTCAACGGGCTAAAGATATCATACTTGGGCTGCTACGTAAAATTAATCGATTGGAAAGTGAAAGTAATCATTTCAAGTCAAGAGAGAAAATTGCTTGGACTTTGGTAGTGATTATGATCACAATGATGTTTTGGCTCGGTCTTAAGTCTAAGAAAGGAATGAAGGAAAGACCATCTTCAACTATATTAGTCTATGTTTTGTGGTTTTTGTGCTTTTGATCATCTATTTTGGATCCTATGCTTTAATTATGTTTTATTTGATTCAAGTTGTACTTCCTCTATTTTATACTCCCATGCTCTGTTCCTTTGTTTCATGGTAGTAGTAATGAACTTCTTGTTCACTGTTTAAAGTGTTGTAGTGGCTTGTGTTGATAAACTGGCAAAATAACATTTCAAACTTGACTAAATTGTAAAACTGGCAAAATGAAATTCCAAAATGCATTGACAAAAAGGAAAATTCCATTTCAAAATGCATTCACAAAATTGCATACCAAATTGTATTCACAAAACTGCATTCCAAAATGCATTCACAAAACTGCATACCAAATTGTATTCATAAAACTGCATTCCAAAATTGTATTCACAAACTGCATTAAAAAACTGTATTCACAAACTGCATTCACAAGAAATTCCAAGAACTAACAATTTGTCCAAGTTACACATCACTAGCAAAAGTTCTAAGCATTACAAACTAATATTACACATAAATTATACATCATGTCCAACTTTTTTGTTGCCCTTCTTTGTTGTATTAAGGGATGCATTTAAACTTGATCTAATCAAAACTTTATGCGCGTTCTTCTCAAAAGTTGCAGACTTCATGGAAACACCTCCAACCTTGATTTTATGTTGCTTCACTTCAGGAGTGGGGGATCATAGGTCTCTGAAATTTGTCATTCTCATCAACTTTATGCTCACTTGCCATTTTACTCCTTTTAACCTGTCAATTACAAAGAAAGTTATGATAACTACATACATACTCAAAATTAAAAAAAAATTAATGATCACAATTACCTAACAGATGCAAATGGAACATCAATTTGTTCTCCATCTAAAGAAATAGGTTTTTCGCTTGTATTAGAAAATTTGAACTGCAACTTTAAAATAGACAATTAATACGTAGTACTATTTTAAAAGAAAACACAAAAGAAGTAACAAATTATTGACACTATGAATTTCCTAAAAGCACCAAAAAAACAAAACAATAGTCCCAGAAGCCATCGCAACAAAGATCGAAGCAGAATGAAAATTAAAACACCAATGCCAAAAAATCTCCCAAACACTAGATATGAAACTTGGATATGAAAGTTGGACACAAAACACAAACTAGATACGATTTCACAATAGACTTGGACTACAAAAAACATAATATGAAAGTTAGTTGACAATTTACCTTTGGTGCAAGTCTTGAGCTCCTTCTGGTTGGCAATTTTCTTGTTTCTGGCATTTTGCACCCCAATTTGCTTTCACGTTTTGGCTTAGGTGTAACTTTGGGAAGTGGAATACTATCTTTTAACTGAGTATTATTTCAAAGTTAAATAAGTTATGTAAATCATATATATTTTGGATTAAAAAATTAAATAGGTCCAAGAAACTTACATTTTCAATCTCCATGTCTTGGGATAGGTGCAAGTTTGAGACTGTTCTCTCACTTGATTCAGGTTGAATGTCTTCATAGTCCCATTTTTGGCCTTCATATTGATTTTGTTCAACTTGTGGCTCCACATTTTCATTCACATGATTTTCTTCAAACTGAGTCTCCATATTTTCATTCACCTTGCCTATAATAGTTCTTCTTAGGCTTGCTTGGAGGTCTTGTCTTGCAAGTCTTCTTATTATGTCCTACTATGCCACATATCCCACACTTCACTGACATCTGGTACTTCTTTGTTAACTTTATCACATTATCCCCAACCTTTGGAATCTCATCTAATTCCAACCTCCTTTTCTTAGTTGGCCTACCTGTTTGTTTGTTGAATTTTGGGGGATTTATAACTGTCAAAATTTCTGACAATATATTATCAAGTATCTATCATTAAAGTAACTATAATTAAAATAAATATTATTAAAATAACTTTATACCTGGCATGTTGGTCCTTTCTCACATTGTTTTTCCATTCATTAGGCAAATAATAATATGACTATAGGCTTTGAGATAAGCTTCTTTGGTGCAAGCTTTGTTAACATAGTCCTCTGGTTCCTCCTGCATATAAGTTATACAGGCAACTACATGCGAGCAAGGAATTCCACTTAATTGCCATCTCATGCAACTACAAGTATGCTTACTCAAATCAACTGCATATCTCCCCCCTGACACATGTGTCGCCTCAAATTGATTTTCACCAGCATAAGTCGCAATCATGTTTGTAGACCTAATCTTCAATTTCTCAAGAATCTTCTCAATTTTTGGAGTGAACTTTCCCTTATGCTGTAACATTTTTGATTTTTTGACTTGTAGCCTTTTCATTAGATAATCCCTTATCATTTCTAGCATGACAAGAATAGGCTGGTCCCTTGCAAACAAGATTGTTTTGTTAAAAGACTCACACATATTTTTCAATAAAATGTCACACTTACTGCCAAGGTTGAAATATGATCTAGTCTATCTATGGGTGGAACTCCCTTTAACCAACGAAATGCAGCCTGACTTTCTTCCTTGATTTTCTCCATTCCAACTTCAAATTGAACCTTATATGTTTCTCTTGAGCAAGCCCACATCCTGTCTTTCAGTGATTTGCCTTTGTGTTTTTCCTTGAAATTATTATACAAATGCTTCACACAATACCTCACATCAGCATATGGCACACTATCTTCAATTGCAACTTTGAGACCTTTCTACCTATCTAATATGAATGTCCAACCTAAACGTAACCCAATACCAAGATCATCAATTAAATGATGTACAAATAAAGTCTAACTATCTGCATCTTCAGTCTCCACCAAAGCATATGCAACTGGATACATGCAGTTATTTGCATCAACTCCAACTGCAGTTAGTAGTTGACCTGGATATATGCCCTTTATATGACATCCATCAAGCCCAATGACAGGTCTACAACCCTCCCTGAATCCCCTTTTCAAACCCCTAAAGCATATATACATCCTTTGAAATACCTTCTCTTCATTTGGTGTTACTTCAACATCCACTGTGGAACCTGGATTTCTCATCAATAATTCAAACTTGTAATCCCAAAGCTTAAAATATTATTTATTTACAGTACTATTAATTTTGCTCATTGCAATCCTCCTTGACCTATACAAAATATGTGATTTCAAATTCACTTTCAAATCTTGATGAACTCTTGTTGCATATGTTGTCATACTCCAATTGGGATTAACCTTAAACTCATTCTCATATCTTTTAGTCAAATAACCTAAGGTGATTAAAGGTATCTTACTGGTGATCCTTCCACATGTATGGTCTTGTAGTGAGACTTCACTTGCAAAGACTTGTTTTCATTCAGTTTAGCATACAGGGTCCATGGACAAGGCTTTTCACAAACAGCCCTCACCCTGTTCTTCTCACATTTTATGAATTTAATTTTCTTAACCTACTTTAACACGTGTGATGAAAGCCTCTCTAAATTGTTCAACACTAGAGAAAATAATCCCCACACAAAATTTAGGGTCATCAACTGCTTGGTAGACAAGCTATTGTATACTAGCTTTTAATGATTTTGCAGTCTCTTCTTCATCAGATGGGACCAAACTCCTAAGCTCATCAGACACATCCCAAGAGTCAGTATCCTTATCAAAATCAAAACCTTAAGCCCTTTGAAATTCTACTAGCCCACTTTGATGCTTCTTCCTTATTTTGACTAAATAGCAAATCATTATCCTCAGCATCAGTGTAATCAGAATCTTCCAAATCTGACTCTTCTTGAAAAAGAACATCATGAAGATAGTTACTTGCTAGTTCCATATTTTCTGCACCATGATTCACCCCTCTATCCTCAATGTTATCATAGTTCACCACCACTTCTTGATACTTGATATACCAATCAATCTTGTTATCATTACTTCTAGCAAACCCTACTATTCTCCTAACATCTTCCTCAGCAAGAATATAAATCAAAACACTATCAAAAGACCTCTCAAGAATCCTATAGTAGATAGAAATATTGCCTTCATAACCCAGAGCTCTTACCTTTAGTGTTATATTGTCTAGTGTCATCTCATCACCATTCCAATTGTCATATATCGTCACATCCCCACCCACATAAGCAACCTCAGGATGCCATTTTAGTTCTCCACCATGGAATATTGTCATAGTAATACAAGGACTACCAGGAGCTACAAATAAGAGAACAATATAGCAAGTATAAAATTCAGCCTTGTGAATGCGGAAAATTGAATGGAATTGTCATACAAGCAATAACAAAGCATATACAACTAAGATTGACACAAAACTGAGAAATTACAAAACATTGTTCTTAAACCTAACAAGACTGATTAATGACCGCAAAGATGGTAATTTGGCAGATTGATGATTTTCTTAATGCAAGAATAACTATTGACAATGGAATGAAAGATGCTATGTATACACAAAACTGAGAATACATACCGTATTTTGGAGATTCCGCATACCCATAGAGGATAGACATGATTAACTGAGGTCGACCTTCAATTTGATCAAAAACAAATGTGCTTGCATTCCAATTTTGCAACAACTGAATTTAAGCTTAACAAAAAGAGAGAGCTTTGAGGTTTAATTTGGATTCCAATTTTGCATTCCAATTTTCTCCGGCTTCTTCATCTTGTTCGTGATCTACAACACAAAAAGACCAAATTACCCTTAAATTACGATATTGCCCCTGTTTGTGCAGGCTATGTGTGTGGTTTGAGCTAAATATTTGATTTTTCAGTATCAGAAGGTTTAATTTGTACCGATTTACAACGTTGAGGTTTGATTTATCAAAATTAAAAGTTTAAAGTTTTAATTCCAAAAGTGGATATATTTTGAGATCAAAATTATAAATAAGCCTTTTTATTTTTATTTTTGAAGTTGGTGATAGGTAGGATAAGAAGTTAGCTTATTAGTAGTTTGTCTCACGTTGGATGAATGAGAAAACAAGACAAGGGAATGGAGGTATAAAAGGAGAAAACAATTGCAAGGACACTTTATTGTTATTCCACATGCCACATCGAATGAGCAAAGAAACAAGGAAGGAAAGATAGAAGTATAGAAGGAGAAGGCAAAACAATTGGAAGCTCACTTTTTGTTTGTCCCATATCAGGTAAGCAAATAAACAAGGAAAGGAAAAGAGAGGTATATAAGAGGAGAAGCCAAAAACAACTATAGGCTAGGCACCCTTCTCTCGGCCTCTTTGGGTAATTGTTCTTAGTAATTTAATATTTTCACATGATATTAAACTTGTTCAACAAATATTAAATGTACATTAATTAGCAAAATTATTAGATTTTAAAATATTTGAAAAATATAATTATGTATTATATTTTTTGACTTTAGATATACTAAATATTTAAAATATTAAAAGTATAACCAAACAAATAGAACAGAATAAAATGGAGCTATAGCAACTGGGCTGCATGATCCATTAACACACTATTAAAATGGGCTCTCGGTTGGATTTAATTAGGCCCAAGTAGGAGAATTAAACTTTGGCAAGCCCAATTAGAATACGTAGAGGAAGCAATTTACGCAGCCGGTAAAAAAAGAGAGAGCCACGACTTCACACACATTACATACACCCTTGCTTTTGCAGCCGAAAAACGGAACAAGAAAGGAAAAGAATCAGCCACGTTTCACCTCCATCACCATCTCCTATCTCATCCGAATTTCCAGACTTGGGGGAAATAAAGCCACGTGAATCTCCTCTTAGACCACCCACCCCACACAACACCACGTCTGCACTACTTCACCATCTTTGCCCGATTGCCTCAATCGATCCGCAAACACATTTTCCCCTCATCAGCTCTCTAACGCCACCGCCCACCACCTCACCTTACATATCTCTAACTGCTGGAAACAAAGCAGAATAAGGAGAGGAGCAACAGCCACGTCCTTTCCTTATCATCCCCACCTCGATGTGTATTTTCCTTAACCGAAAGAGAAAAGGAGAGAGACCCACCACGGCACCACCGGTTCTCTTCTCCTCCTTCCAACCTGTCAAAGCTCCGTTGAGGCAGAGTAGTCTGCACGTAGTATAGACTATAGACCTGCAATGATGAGGGATAGAAATAGAGGTAGTATATATAGGTGTTGTTGAGGCATTTTTACCTACTTAACCCCTGCACCCCAACCTGAGAGTTCATCCCGTAGCTCCGATTCTCAACCATTGCTCGTAGGTAGAAAACCTTAAAAGCTTTTACTTACCTCTTTTTAATCAGTAGTATTTATATTCTAGGAGCACTGGCAAGCATGGGCATCAACTTCAGGCTTGGAAGAAAAAGATATATATATATATACACACACACACTCCCTACTCTAAAAATGATTAAGGCATATGAAAACGACTCATACTATTTTGTCTTTTTCTCCTCTCTTTTTCTTGTTTGTTTTCTTTTTTTCTTTTTTTTTTTTTATTTTTTGCTTTAATTTATAACAAAAATTAAATTAAATTTTAAAAAGAAGTGTTTAAAATTTGATGTTATTTTATATTTTCTTACTGTAGAAAAAAATATTTATTTTAGACTTTTTAAAATTTATTTATAAATTTAAGTTATTACGCTAAGTCTATAAGAAGAAAATGTTATAAATCAAATGAATGACTTCTAATTATTTTTACAATTTTTGTGAGACAAACTAAAATACAAATATGAGCTCTCATTTTTAAAAATTGATATAAACATGATTTTAAAACATTACATAAAATATTAGTCATATAATAAATTATTAAATTATCTATTTACTTTTTTTGCTTCCTTTTTTTTTCTAACTTATAACTAAAACTAAAATTTAGAAATGGTCTTAAAACTTTTATTTACATTTAAAATGCGTGTTTTATTAAATTATTCATTAATAATACAAACTATATATTTATAAAAAGAAAATTACAAGTTACAACTTTTCTTTTTCTAAACTTAGTATAATAACTTAAAATTGTAAATTGATTATAAAAAGTCTAAATTAAATATTTTGTTTTGTTTTCTCTACTAAATGAGTGTATAATAACATTAATTTATAAACACACTTTTTGAAATTTTTATAAAAGTTCTAAACATATATTTCTGAATTTAATTTTAGTTATAAGTTAGAATTTTGAAAATAAAATAAAATAAGAAAAAAAAAACACAAAATCACAATATAAGACGTCTTAAACACGTTGTGTTATTTATTTTTATAGAAATGAGTATGAGGAGTATACATTATATTCTTTTCGTCCAAATTTTGTCCTAATCTTTGGATTATTGTGGTACAAGTTTTAATACGTATAAAAAATATGTTATACATTTTAGTTTTTGTATATTTTAAGTATACTAAAAAGTATAACATACAATTATATTAAATATAAAAAATATTTAAAAATTATAATATATAAATAAAATTTTAAAGCATCTTAAAATTTGTAATGAAAGTAGTCAAAAAAATTAGGATAAGAAATGTTGAATAGGTGAAGAATATATAGTAACAAAAAAATGACCACCAATCGATGATAAAAAATCATAAAGACTTAAAAAGTAGCAAAACTATATCACCACAGGCAAACTTTTCTTCTCTTTATTTTTTGTGTCATTTATTTTTTTGTATCATTTAACGGAGTTTGCTAAACGGAGAAGAAAAGGCAAACTTGACTTTAAAAAAAATGGGCGGAAAAATAGTCTGAATCATATCCATAATACCTGAGCCATTTTTATAAATAGGAATATAGATAAATAGTTTATATTATTGAGAGATAGATTAATTAAATCAAATGAATGACATTATTTTTGGTTTTTTAAATTTATAAAATACAGACAATAAAATAAATTATTTATTTATACATTTTTTAAATAATATAAATTAAAAACATTATGATGAATAACATGCGTGAAATTCATGATCTTAACTAGTATGTATGTATGTATGCACATATATATATATATATATATATATATATATATGAACCCAAACCATATATTTTAGTCCCAAAGCCTGCTTAAATTCTGATAATCAAATAGCAAACTTCTCTTCTCTTCTATGCATTGTTATATTATTAAATAATATTTTAATTTTGTAAAATTAAATATGCATATATTTTGTGTATTTGTAAAATCTAAGGTTGCTTTGGTTCAAGGTTTTTAATATGATAAGTTATGATTGTTAGGAAATATATTCGCAAATAGACATGTCTTTTCATTATAGAAACAAGATAAAGATGTGTGACTTTTCATGAATGCATCAAGATGAAGAGTCGTGTTGTTTCAATAGAGATGTCTCTTCAAATAGATGCATACAATCATATAAATAGATCATTAACTTATCATTCAACATACATCAAAATTCAAGAGAAATACTTGAGTTTTATTTCTCTCCTCCCTCTCAAATTATTTTATACTCTAGTACTTAAAGAGATCAAAGTGTTTGAGGGTAATTCTCGGTTAGTGCAAAGCGAAAAATTACGAACACATCAGCGGGCTTGTTGTATCCTGGATGCAAATCGCATACATCTCTATTGCAACATGGTGGGAGCGAATATTGCCTTGAAGAGAGTAATTATGTGTCTCAACCTACTAGTGTGTTATTTTAGAGTGTCATTGTTATTCAAATTATACACCAAAATGCATGACTCCCCCTCGCCGTCTCATGGTGATAAAAGGTGGTGATAGTTGGCTAGAAAAAGACTGATGGTATGTAGTCTTGCTAATTGGTCCCAAACCAGCTTAAACTCCCCAAGTGGGTTAGAAAAATTGGGGTTGTCACAACATCTACGCGTTTAGTATGTACCATGCACAAATAAGCTTTTACCTGGTTTATGCTTGTTATCTTCCTTAGCCCGTGAATTTCTTTGCCTTGCCAAACCCCAAGGCCA